>DWPT01005905.1:0-11851 GCA_018251895.1 Agathymus mariae mariae
TTCTGTTGCTAGTTTTCGTACGAACCGAATTATATTAATTGAGTGAAGTGAGCAGTTTTATTTGAAGGAACCCAACACAGGTTTACTTTTTATTTTCAAAAAAAAAAAAATGAGACGCAATTTCCATAATTTAACTTTTTTTATGGTAATTATCATTACTTTTGACTGACTTACTGATTACTGATTCCAATGATGTCAGTCGATCCAGTTTGTGCTGCATTTGTTCAGTTAGTTCATTGTTAGAAGATCTACGTCGTTTGTGGGTATGCCTAGAACGCGAGTTATGTCGACGAGGATTCTCATTATGAATATCAGAATACGAATCACGGCTATTAGCACTTCTCCCTTCTCACTTCTTAGCGTCTTCTCCCTTCGTGACTATTGTTTGGCACATCTACACTTACACCAATGTATAAGGGTAATAGCTTTTTATGACTTTAATAGTTAATTGACCAAAACAAATGAAATAAAAGAAAAAGAGCCAATTAACAAATTAACATTAGGGTAAGCAAAAACTATCGAGCAAACTACAAAGCTACATTAACAATTAACTTGAAAACACGCTATTGTCTTCTACAGTAATTAAATCGGAACGTACTTACCAGGTTTTATCACCTTACCACATAAAATTACCACTTATACACTCTTAAAAGAAAAAAAGAAATTAAAAAAAAAAACTACCTTACACTTAAAGATATCATCTGCATTTTGCTGGGTTTTTTTCGTTCTGTGATTGATTTATAACTTTTTTATTTATGGAAGGATTGCAACGCAACAAACTTTAAGTGTTAAGTAGGGCTTGCTGCAATACATTTGTAAAAACAGAACAAAATCGGTTAGGCCGTTTCTGAGATTAGCGGGAATAAAAGCACAGACAAACAGACAAAAATTGTAACAAATATTGTTTTAGATTCTATAGCCTTATTAAAAACCCATAATAGTTTATTCTCATATATCGTTTATATACAGAAGTCGATCAGTTAAAATTTTATTATTAGTATAGATAAGACTTTTCAAATTGAATGGCCTAACTGCTTCGGAACGGATCACGGCACGTGAAAACCGTATCCCACTTCTGATCTTATCAGAACGGAACTAAATATGGACTCCGACGTGGATTCAGGGTGGTTGTCTATGGTGCCCACGAGAGCTGACACGTTGTAGTTAACACAGCAGTCGGCCTGCAACAGTGAAGTTCAGTAGCAATTGATACTTGATTTCAATTTGTGTTTCACTGGAAGATGTAGACTTCGATTTAGCTATGACTGCTTCGTACAACCGTACTTTGGCTATCCATTGGATCTCGCATTACATTACTGCAGCATGCAGTGCGATTTGGGGTTTGCAATGGAGTATCAAAAATGTTTATATCGTGAACAATATTTTGGCAATTTTTTTAAATTTAATTATAACAAACGGGACCGAAAGCTTCATTTTCTTTACTAAACTAAACAAAAATTAATTTATAATTTTTTTCATCACCCTGACACTTTGTACGCCCTCAATGAGAAACTAAGTTAACTAAGAATAACTGCAGGAAATCTTATAAAAAATCTCTGACCATCGCGCCAGGGTTCATTGGTGATACCATCAACCCTTGGAAATGTAGTTTTTAGTTTTACAATAACAATAAAAATACATAAAGTATGCCATCTATGAGGTTTAAAGACTTTAAAGCCTACTTTAGCAGAAACTCGGACTCTGTATTCTGGTTTCCTCCACGGTGACACTCCTGCATTGATGACCTGAAATTAAACATAGTATTATGCTTATAAACATTGTGTATGTGCGTTTCAATCTTTGTGTGTGATTATGGTACGATAAGTACTACAAAACAGACATGAATAACTTAACAAAAAATCTTGAGCTTGTAGCTCAGTTCACGGTTCATGTGTTTAAATCACAACTGTTTACAACTCAGATCAGTATACTGATCAGTATACTGACTCAGATCAGTGCAATTTGTATCTGTTCACTTAGTGCTCGTAATGGTCTGCGAAACAAGTCAGATTTTACCAACTATATTCAGTGGACAGTAGAATAACTCTAGCAATTTAAGTTAAATCTCAAAGGTTACAATTTTCATCTTAAGAATTCTAACCTTGATATACAATAAAGTCTACGAATATACCAATTGCCGTATCGTACTGAACCGACCGATTGAATCACAGTGTAAATTGTATTGTTTGCAATTTCACAACTAGTGAAAGACATATAAGATATAGAGAGCTATTTATTGAGGCATGAGTTATTTAGTTTTAAAGTTAGAGCGCTATAGGTTCGATCCCAGTTATTTTCTGTGATATTAGGTTGAGTACCTGTTATGTGTTCTATGAAGTATGGTAATGAGTTATGATTAGGGGTGTCCACTTAAAAAATATATCGATATTTATATTCGATGTATAACATCGGATCGCAGCATCAATATTTATCGATATATCGCTAGAAAACATCGATATTTTTTACTATCGTAAATTTCAGAAAAGTTTAATATTACCTTTTTCCAGTGAAACGCGCAAAGTTTGTAGTACTTGATTTTGTATGTGTCAATGTAGAATCTGAGACCATATTAATATAGCTAAACTAGTAGTGTAACAACCAGAAGATGAGTCAACTCAGTTATTTTAGAGTAATTAATTGTAGTAGCAAGTAAAAGTCTTACATAGACTTGTCTTAGATAAACAATTATTTAATTGCGTTATTGCCAAACAGCAGAAGACAACGCAAGAAGAGTGAGAGTGAGTAAAAGTAAATATAATGAAAAATGAACCTTTAGAATCCACAGACTATATACATTGAGAGTCGATTTATCTGTCAGGATAGATTAGGTAATTAAGCTGGTTACTATGTCATCTTAATGAACCTTATTTAAAATTGAAGTAATCTTAAAATTATTTAGTTTTCTAATAGACTCGACAAAAAGAAATAAAAAGCAAAAATTCGATGTTTCTATAAATAAATATATCGATATATCGAACACAATAAATATTTGTCAAAACATCGAATCAATCCGATATATCGTATGGATAACATCGAATAAATTCGATATATCGATGTTAAGTGAATATCCCTAGTTGTCAGCACAGAACATTAATGACTGTGAGCCTGTAATGTATGTATGAGATGTAATGAAGTGATTTTATTTGTTTTTGTAAACTTAGCATCTCTTACTATGCTTTCACTGCTACACTGTTAAAGAAATTTAAAAATATGGCTAGTACTCTTAGCGAAGATTTAACTCGGACTTTGACAGCGAGAGCTACGGTTCCTTTAATATTTAGAAATTTTGTTTCTAATTGGACTATTAGTCAGTGGAATGAAGAGAAATGGTGTTCTGTATTTTGTGACAAAGTTATACCCTTTCGATGCTTGAAAAGGAACTTTACTTCCGATGAGCCTTGTTGGGAACGAAGATGTGGAGTAAAATCACTGTCTTTCAAAGATTTTCTCCAAGCCCTGAATGGTGAAGAATGGATGTATTTCGACTATAAATATCTTCATCAATGGTTGCCAGTCGAAAATGAATTATGTAAGGTAATAAAAATTGACATTAAAAAAATACAGCGAAAAAATTAACTAAATTAAAATATACTGTACATTTGCAAGTTTTATTTATGGTAGTGTCATTTATATTATGATGATATTTAAAATTACTTGTTATTATTCTAAATAAAAAAAAGTAATGATTTCTTTTTTAATTACACTAAGGAATCCCACTGTCAATGCTTTGCCATCTAGGTTTTATTGATTTTTTATTGCTAATAAATACTTTTTGTTGGATAGGGAGTATGTTGGAAACAGTTTGGATATCCTAATAAAGGTGCGGCAGACAGCACTTTGTGGGTGGGTAGCAAGGGTGCTCACACTCCATGTCATCAGGATACATATGGCTTTAACATTGTTGCTCAACTATATGGAAGGTAATTATAACTTTTATATTTTGTGTAAATCATATCAATGTTGATAAATTGTAATAACTATTTATGCTTGTTCTAAACATGTTAAAAAAGCTTCTCTCAAGATATTTAAGAACTTCATTGTCACCTGACATGACATGAACTTTTGGTCTTTGATTATTATTTTTGCTTTATAAATCTTTGTTTATAGTTTCTCCTAGAAATTTTGTAGCAGTTTCCAAATATTTTTTAAAGAACTTAATAGTTGCATCATAAATTAACAGTGCAAAACAAATTTTTATTTCTACATTCAAATTTAATATTTTAGAGCAAAATTCATTCATGTAACAAAAATCTACTGTAATGTAAAAAAATTAATACTTAAATGCCTCCAGTTCATTATAGATTTTCTGGGAGAACCTTTTGGGTGGTGTGTGTACTACCAGTTAATGTAGTTGCATACCCCTAAGACTCTCTAGGAACACTACATAGTCCTCTGTCTATAATGTACATACTATACATGCTACTGTACATACATGTGTGTGTTGGGATCACTTAATTCTTTAATTATGATTTTTACTGTATGTTATAGCAAAAGGTGGATACTGTTTCCTCCTGAGACAGGTGGTTTGAAACCCACAAGAGTTCCTTATGAAGAGTCAAGCATATACAGTGAACTTAATTTTTATTGCCCTAGTAACTTGGCTAGCTTTCGTGGTAATTTTTTTTTCATTTATATCTGTATATTCAGGTGAATATTGCAAATGGAATTTAAAAATGTGTAAACATATTTACAGGTTTAACAGGAGCTCGAGTAGTTGAGCTTTCAGCTGGTGATGCACTACTAGTTCCTCGTGGTTGGTGGCATTATGTACAGAACGTTGACTCGCTAAATATTTCAATCAATATTTGGCTTCCACATGTAATAAAGTTTTTATTACCTTTATCTTAATTTCACAATGATATAAATAAGCAGCACTCTACAAGAAATGCTTCATGCACATATTATATTTAATAATCAAAAGATACATTACACATAGCAAATTAAAAGTTATGTACCTACACAAGATCAACATGTTGTGATATGTTTGTGATTCTTTGTATATCAAATGAGTTGATTGAAGTATGTAAAACCTGAATCAGAATTTGGTACCAATTTTTGTATAAAACGATTATTTTATTTATATTTTATAATTTAAAATTCATTATATTTTTTATTTATTTTATTTTGATTCTATGGCTTCTGATAAATGGATAGCAAACAAAGTTTTGACTGCTTTTCTTATGCCATTTGAATATATTTCTACTTCATAAAACATAAATATAAACTTTTAAACATTCACACCACACACTAGGATTCCCTGTGCTGCGGGTGGCATGGATATACACAAATATGACATTACAAACACCCATGACCTGAGAACAAACATTTACTTGTCACATAAATGTCTGCCCCGGCCGGGAATCGAACCAGGGACCCTTCGCTCGTAAGGCAGGGTCACTACTAACTGGGCTATGGTGTCGTCATACTTCTTGAATAAGGAATCACCACAGTAAAATGAGGATAAACTATTTGGTTAGTTGGTGCAAGTGTTATTTGTAAGCTTAATGTATTACACCAGCTAGCTTTTCTAAAGTGAAGAATGTGGTGGTTATCATATAGTATTCTACAGGTCTATAAGAGATATGACTTCAACAATTCTACTCATAACCGAGTCATTGATTCATAACTGAGGCATAAGAGATACTCAAGGTATCCTCCGATAAGAAATTTGGTACTAGCAGTCAGTGACTGTCTGCGCCCGAAATTACTTGAAACGTTTCTTGATGACTCACAGCATAGGTTAACCAACAAAATATATTACCTGCATACCTATGCAATAACCAGCCTACTCTATTTGTTCAGGATATTTTCTAGTACATTGAATAATTCACAAATGGTTTTTTACTCTGTAATGTGCCTACGACAATATAATTGTACCAACAATTATTAATTTAATATAGGTTAAATGTAGAAACGTCGTCTGCACATTTACTGTTTTGGCAATATACAAAATTGTTAATTAATTGTTTCCATCTGCAGGAAAAAGACACATCAGCACAAGTATCAGAAGCTCTAATTAAAATATTAGTAGCTCAGTTGTGCAAGGATCTACCACCGGAGACGGCTAAGCTCTTGGTCAATCCAAATGAGGTAAGTGTATGATATATACGTGAAACTATGTAAATGACGTAGCAAGGTCATGTAATAAAGGTCAAGTCGATGTACGTTCGTAATTTTCATTACGTCGAATAGTCGTAATTTTTATATGCATTAGAAAAAGACGTAACGTCAGACTTATAAATAAACATTACATTCAATATAGTTATGCGAATCATCTATAATTATCTGATGATCTTAATGTATTTTACAAACTAAATCTTTCATTTGTATGTGTAATATATACTAAAGGTTGTTTGTTTTAAATTTAAAGTTATCATTACAAACGAAATGTAAAAGGTAATTTATAAAGTATTATAACGAATGTAAATGACATAAGACTGTTAAAACTTATTTATTATATATACATATTATTAGATGCTGTGGAATTTATATATAAGACAATACAAGAACTGATTTTTTTATTATTTGGAACGTTGAAAGTGGACGAAATAAAAATTTAATAAGTTTCTATCGCTTCCAAGTGAAACTCGTGTGAAGAATGAAATGATTCAATCATGACGACCCCATAGCCTAGTTGGTAGTGACTTTGCGTGCCGAGCGAGGGGTCCCGGGATCGATTCCCGGCCGGGGCAGACATTTATGTGACAAATAAATGTTTGTTCTCGGGTCATGGGTGTTTGTGATGTCATATTTGTGTATGTCCATGCCGCCCGCAACACAGGGTATCCTACAGCGGGGGTGTGAGTGTGTCAACGTTTATTTATTTATCTATTTTGAATTAATATTACAGGATGACATATCGGACACTCCCCTGGCCGTACTATTTTTGCAGCTGGAGACTGTTACCAAAATGTATTTGGACAAAAAGCGAAAACTACATCGCTTAAAACGACAAAAAACCCGCGACGACCACCACGAAGATGCCGAGTTGGGGGAATTTGATCTCAATAGTTTAATTGATAATCCACATAACAACCTAGAAATGGTACCGATTATCAGTAATGACAAACTCATAGAATTGTTGAAAGACAATATTAGGGAGTTTACTGATACGGAGAAAGAAACTGATGAAGATGAAGCAGACGGGGCTACAGCAAACCTTTGTTTAACTAAAGCCGTCATCGATTCGTTCAGTCAGAGTAATGTTATAGATCTGGTCAAGGAAAATCTTTTTCAAAGACTAAGTCATATTATGTAATTATTATGAATTTGATTTTTATATGTTTGTCCAGAAAGTTTAGTTGTGATATTCGGTTGGTATGAAAACTAGTAGGAACTGCCCTCGCTTCGCTTCGGGAAAACTACGCCACGAAATAGTACCTACATTATTGTAAATAAAATTATAAGTTTTTTTTTTTTATTTATGGACGGATTGCAATATAACCAAACTTTAAGTATTAAGTGACGCTAACTGCAATACATTAGTGAAAACCAGAACGAAATCGGTTGAGCCGTTCCTGAGATTAGGGAACAAACGCACAGACAAACGAATAAAAAGTCAAAAAGTATTGTTTTGTTTTCTATTGCGTTACGAATGGCTCATAATAATGTGTTTTCTCATATATCGTTCATGTACAGAAAGCGATCAGTTAGAATTTTATTATTAGTATATATATAGATTTATACAAACATGAAAAGTAGGTGTAAATTCATTGGTTAGCACCAATGTATTTGAATAATATTTATATATTATGGATGGAATTTTCTATGCATCATTCTATTTTTGACCATCTCTTTTATACTAATAAATTAATAAAAGATAATCTAATGACGACTGCCGATTTTTTTTTGTGTTGAGCAAGAACAAGAGAGAATTTTAAGAATGATAACGTGAAATACTTCCAAATTGGTATTATAATTATTGCAAAAATATGAATGTCTCATAAAATTAGACAGAATGATTTGAGCTCGAATTTAACAAGATACATATAATTTGGTGTGAAAATGACGAAATATTGCAAGATAATTGGCGTCGTAGCAATCATTATGGGTTTGCTGTATTGTTTCATAGGTAAGTATGCAATATGCATAAAGGCAAATTTAACGTCGTTTGAGACACTACCGCGAACAATCCCCTGAGTATTTAAAAGGATAATGGCACATAAAAATACGTAGACAATTCTTGACATTATATTTGTTTTTGATTTAATCTTAACTCTTCTAATTGTTCTTGGTTTTTATGTAAGAACGATAGTAGAAGTCGCAGAACAATATCACCATGAAGAAGTTTTGAGGTACGAGTATGTAGGCAGGCTGACGTGGGTAGTTGCAATCTTTGGCTAATACCAGGACCAGAAAATGGATCATGAGAAGTGTAAACTGCACCTGGAATTCAACATGTTACAGATTATACATTAAGGAGATTCGTTAAACACACTAGAAATTTATATTATCTATATTATTACTAGAAATTTATGTTATCTATATTTGAAATTTAATCAAAAATAATCATCAAAATAATTTGTTACTTATATTTATAGATTTATTCTTATCTCCAACAATAGTCTATAATTTATAAAGGTCAAGAATAATAATTTACATTTAATGCTTGTATGTTACAAAAAAATGACAACAGATTAAGAAACAAAATTCCGTAATTGATATTTAAGCAAATGAGCACAATTGACAGATCTACATAATTATAAATTATGGAAAACTATATCAAGCAAGAATAATGTAGATCAACGATCAATGTCATTATTCTGTAATACCCAAAAAAATTATTATAATAAATTTTATTTATAATTTTTCCCAAGGGTTGATGCTGATTTTATTTTATATTAGTGTCCATGTAGTGGGCGAAATTCGATCATAATTAATAAATAATATTGTATCAATTTTTATTTATTTATAACAATTAACAATACCTTCCAAGTATATAAAAATAATATCGGTGAACAAGGAGAGAAAAGGGTAATTTAATGTTTTGTTTATGCCTATCTATAAAATAGTTTAACATTAAAACAAAAAAAACAATATAAAATATAAAAAAATATATGATACAATAAAATGATATGATACAATAAAAAATATATAAAAAAAACAATAGCTAAAAATTATTTGATTGCGGTAAGCTTTTGGTTATGTAAAAATATTTTGAATATTTTGACTTGTGATAATAAGAAATTTCGATGCTATTTAACAACATATTTAACAAATGTAAGTCAAAACGTCAAATACCATTCTAATATTTTAGAATTGTTTTTGATGTCCTATAAGCATAAATCCCATGTCATGGTAGCCATGGAAACCTTGCCTGTGCGTGAGCGTCGGAGATACATTGTTGTCTGATGATATAAGTTCTTAATATATATGACATCTTAAGTCATCACGCTAAAATATTCAGACACTTTTTGTAAACTACGTATTAGGCACTTACTATTTGAATCTGTGTGACATATTTCTTCCACCAGAGCGACCTCTTGTAGGACTCGTCCCACGACGTTAGCAAATAGTAACTATACATTATTATGTGCACTACTGAATTTAAAGGAATTAAAAATGTCATATGTCCTCCTGTAATTTTATTAAATACAAATTATTCACGTAAACATGATAAATTTTTTATATAACTGAATGGCTTCAACCCATTATGGCACGGTCTTGTGATTGAGGAGCCTTGAGTATAATTCACCATGCTGCTCCAACACGAATTGGTAAATGGCTTAGTAGCCAACTCTAGTTTCAGAATCTCATGCCGTCCGACGACCTCCTACGATAACGACTCCAAAGCTCGCAGGCGCTCAAGAAATTAGCCCAAATCGGTCACCCGTGCCATTACCGACAGCGCCCGCAGCTGGTTAACGCAGTGGATCACTTAACATCACCCCTTCGGGCAATGCGCCCTTCATATAATTGACTCGAAGCCAACCTTCCCTGTTCGTGGTGCACTCTGCTGAACGACGGACGACTTTATTGCGCCAGGTCATTGGCGGTCCTGTCGGACGTTGCCAGGCTCTGTACCACGCAATTTAATCCTGACGGTACTTGAATGGTTGTAGGGTATTTTACTTTGAAATGTTTCATATGTCAGTAACAATCCGGGTCTTCTGCTTCCTTTTCGGTCGGCAACGCTTGTGTCTTTGGTCTTACTTATGGCCGTGGGCGATTTCTCGATTGAAATTATAATGTCTATATAATTTTAATTCCACCTGCAGGTTAATGCTGGAACTATTTATAAAGTGGAGAGCCCGAGTTTGATGCTCGGCCTGAGTATATATTTATGTACCGGCCACATTGTTCTTGGGTCTTCGTTTTTCGTAATGTCCTAACTGCGCAAGTTCGTGCAACCCCTGACAGATAATATTTAAGGTTGCATTTAATTGCAAAAAAATTAAGACAGAAACAAGAATTAGGAAGGCCCTAATCTATTCTAATCTTCTTGGTTCGGATTTTTTAAATAAGAACATAATTTTTCTACGTACCAGGGACCCACTTTACTATACCCCACGCTACAGCCACCATACCAAAATGATGATAGACGTGAAGGAATGTCACTTGATTTTGTTTTTTTCGAAGGACAAAAAATACCTGAATTAATAGATGATTAAATTAAATTAAGTGGATGATGTTTATTAACACTGTACTCATTTAACTTACTTCCTGTATATTCAAAGGCTTACCGTGTCAATGAGGTCAATCACTTTTATAATGAAGTAAGCGTAACATACTTTCCATGCGTATTCAACGCTATTGGGTCCGTCTTCCAGCGGTTGACAAAATAATGAGTAGTGGTTGAGCCAAGCTAATGTTAAACTCTGAAAACCAAGTTTAAACAATTTGATGAAATTTGTCTTTCTAAGTTATTATCGCTTCCGTGGTTTGGGTTTTTATTCCTATTTCAATATTTTTCCATTCGAGAAGTAGCATTGCGGTGCAAATTTTTATTGACCACCTAATACGATCATTGATGCATTTTATATAATAGGTTTTGTATAAAAGTTTTACGGTCAAAGTTATTAAACTCCGCTATCGTCATAACCCATTAATTAACGTTATTGTTATCGATATAACTAAACAAATGATTAAGTAGTTTAATAAGTATCATTTATCCTGTTTCTATGGTTTAAAAATTGGATCAAAACTCATCGTATATCAATCATGTAAGTACTCATAAAGAATTATTTTTAACAACAAATTCTTTGGGTGTAATGGGTCCCGACTATCCCAGAGTCCATGTCAACTTTTGTACTTCTACACATAGCTGAACAACTAGAGAAAAACACTCGAACCCCACTGTCGGAGTTAGCTAATCTCTTAATCAGCTGTCAAATATTTTATAATATGTATCGATTCTAATGTTGGTAAGTCTATTGTGAGCGTCTACGCTTTTGGTGTTACGGATGTCAATGGGTCAATGGCAGTAGCATCGTCAAGTGTCTGTTATTAAAAACTCACGTGATAGACGACGTAACAACAACATAATATCTGTATGAAGTTGTAGGCTACAATTACACGCCGCAGATCGTAAGGAGGGCGCTGGCTCATATAGTTGGGCAGCCACTTGGTGACGGCCATCAGGTACAGCGACAGGATAAACAGCCCCGGCCAAGGCGTTCTCATTAAGGGCCAGTTTTCTGTCATTGGATCTAAAAAAAAAATACGGTTGCAATAAATGAGCGACTGATGTTTCAATAGTTTAAAGTATATTTTTAACATAGTTAACCATCGCAAAATTTATTTCATTTGTAAAATTTCTTTATTTGTTGTTATTTTTGAAACAACATTCAACAAACACAACACTTAAGAATAATAATTAATAAAATAATCACATATATTTAATCTTTACGTT
>DWPT01005906.1:0-11850 GCA_018251895.1 Agathymus mariae mariae
AGTTACCATTTTCTGTAAGAAATTCGTAATACTTCATTTTTTCATTATGCTATATTTAATTCCTGTAATAATATTATTTTTTATGCATATTACTTGTACGAACACGATGTTTCACATCTGACAGACGTCCCATGATAGCTCACTTTTTTTTTATACCTTTACATTATAGCACAAAATAATATTTTTCACTTCAAATTTTTTTTATCACAAAAAAGCAGTAAAAGTTCGTCGCCGAAATTTTTTTTTTTTAATGATAATACTATGGCCATTGTGTACTATGCGTTGCATTGTCGCAGCGTATGCATTGCGTTATCCTGATATGTGCATCGCGAAATCGGTGTCAGTACTGGCTTGTAGAACGCTTAGACTAATGTATCAGTAGTCTGAACCTGTACTTACTATAACCACGTATTACGTGTAAAAACTGCAAAAACTGTTCGGTTACCTTAAAAACCCCAACCCCAACTAAAATCTACGCAATATACATAAATATTGTAACCCACGTTTTAATATCAGAATAGCTGTTAACCATAACTTCGACGGCGCGAATATAAAGCATATTTTTATAATTGCTACTGGGTCTCGTCATTCGGATTTCATATAGAATACAATGTTGAAAATTTTACAATCCTTTCTTAAGGTGTCTACTACTAAGTCATTAGAGTAAGAAGATCCTTCCTTAACATATAATATATTACGATTTTCAAAAGCCACCAATCAGTTTTGGAAAATTATAGAGGATCATTTACATTATGCTATGGACGGGCTGAAAATGTTTGATAGAAATGCATCTAAGTGTAAATATTGTTAACTAGTTGATGTTTTTTCATAGTCTCAATCTACCCGTATGCCGTTCTTCCATAATAAAATAAGCCACGTTAAACTAACGTCGTCTAACCGAAACCGTTTCTGCTTGGAGCTAACAAGCTGTCGTGGCTAATATCATAAAGAGCGGGACTTACAAGCGACTTCCAGCGTCTTGGTGTCGGCACTATTGCCAACCGCGTTGTGCACCTCGCACTTCACTGTCGCTTCGTTGTGCCGACGAGACACGTCCGATAAAACCTGGGAAACATGAAAATTATTAGAAGGCGCCGATTTTTTTTTTTTGATATGACCTTGAAATATAAGCAAGAAATCAATAAGAGTATCTGCAACTTTGTATAGAAAAATGTTCTCCTTGCGAGCTCTTGCTTCTGCTCATGGTAGGGATTTTCTGAAGCGATGAAGTAGCTATTTCAAAAAGTTTTTATTAATTTTTTATAAAATTTTGAACAAATGGAAATATTTATAGTAATAAACCCTCAAATTCCCTCGCTAAAGTTCATACTACTTGTCACAAATTTACAACTTCGTTACAAAAGTGTAGCACTGAGAAGTTAACCTCATGGTCGAATCAATTTGTAACACATTGGAAAATAATTTGATTATCCTTCTACGTATAATCATCACCCCACAGCAAAATACTTACAGCAAAAAGCGCACAGTTTCATGCCATAGGACTAATGCAAAATGCATACTGCAGGTGTTCCGCGTGCCAAGACCAAATTTGAAAATTCTCTCGGGTGGGATATTTTTGAGACGCGAGACGAAAAAATTCCGGAAATTAATTCCGTGACGCATACATATTAATAAGGTTGCTTGTTTCTTAAATTAAGGTGGTGTAGAGCCACAACAGATTATAATATAGATACATATCTAATTTACATACTCAGTAACAACGTACAGGCTTCCATGACTGAGCTAAATAAATAAATAGCTATATCACATATAAGTTTCCCGTCGTAGGTGGTATTACTATTCTGGTGATTATATATATTTTGATATTATTCATGTATGTATATTCTGTATAATCGTGTTTATACATTAATATATTTTTATGTAAGCTAATTTTATGTCTTATTTTACACAATAAGTATTTTGTAGAGAAAGCGTTAAGCAATTTGCTTGCCCCTTGCACATTGATATTATTGTATGTTACAATATATTATATTGTACCAATATAGTTAAAAAACAGGAATAAGACAAATAATCAAGGCCAGTGAACAAAATATTTCATATAACATGAATATCAGACTCCAATTCATCCACCCTATTAAGTAGCTTTGGGAGGTCCAAAATATGGTCAGACCAGTTTCACTGTGCTGCTAACCAACGTGTTCTTTGTTTTTTTGAAGCATACCCAAGGCAAATAACTAAAGCCACATAGATTACCTTAGTACTAGTTATTGCAGTATTCAGTACATAAACCGAATTTATACAAATAAAATTTGTATGGCTGTTGTTATCCCTAATAAATAAAACTACATATAAACATTTAAAATGCTTAATTTTGAGGCAATACTAATATGTTGGTATTATCTTTTGTTTATTATAAGACCATGTTTCTTTTGTTACAAGAAGGAAGATGCTATATATTGCTAAATATAAGTATATAATATCCATACATTTTGATCGCAGATTGTAAAAAGTTAATGCATATGAACTTCGAACGAGATCTATTTATTTACAAGTGAAGATAAACTACTACTTACAATTGTATGTTTAATGCTTATGGTTTGGCTCATGCGACTCTGGTTCCGGCTAAACTATAATTTTCACCGATGGATCTAGTTATTCATCGCAACTAAAAATTTATATATTCCCTAAAGATCAAAAATCAATTCAAAATCATAACCTAACCTTTTGTATCTATGTATTCAACAAAATTGGACGTACCAGTTCGTTAAAGTTGACATTAACTATTTCTTCATTGTTTATGAACCATTTGTAAGTTAGGTTGTTCGGATTTGCGCTTGCTTGACAACCTGTAAAAACCATGATATTAAACAAACAGTATTTCTAAGCTTCAATATTAATACTGATTTCGATATCAATATTGGTTTATTGATATCGAATGTGTGAATCGACACATGTGTGTGCGTGTGGAAGTCACTGAACTCCTTTTAAATGGCTGGACCGATTTTCATGAAAATGTAAGTGTTTTAAAGTTAGTCTGTAGGTGGTTTAAATTCACTAGCAGTAGGTAGTGCTATTATTTATTGAACCTACTAATAGCAGAGAAGCAAACGTTCGAGCAAGATATTATCTGGCGGTTCCGGTAATTTATTATAAAATTGGATAGTATTGAGTAACTACATAAATCATTCGTATACTGTAACCATTAATAACCCCTGATGTAGACTTTGAAATCCTTCGCTAGGACCGAGAGCGCGTGGAAAGACTTCACACACGTTTGAGAACTCCATGAAGAAGTTTTCGGTATGCGAATTTTCTCATCTAGTCTTTCTACACTTAAGAAAGTAATTATAACATTCGTCCGCGCATAATTTCGAACTTCGATGGTCCGAAGTTTATTTCGAACCCAAACAACAGTTGAAAGATCAAAAGTTTGTCAATTACATTATCCAAGTGAGCAACGAATGCATCTCTTATATATCATGTTTTAGGTATCAAAATATAAAACACTTTATTTAACTACATTCTAAAAAAGCTTGGGGCGATATGTCATCAGCATAGTTTGTAACAATAATAAAAGAACCACCGTTTAAAATCATTATATTTCATAAAATAAATACTTATTTTAATAATGAATGTTTGAAATGACATTGAGCATTGAGATTACAATAAGTCACTCCAACATCAACGTAAAATAACGTAACCAGCTCATTTACCGAAATTCGTGATCTTGATTAAGCTCAGTTATCTAGTAATTAAGTTGGTTAAAAAAGTCAATGTAACTTATATCTAGTTTTTAATGAAGACCACTTTTTGGTAAAGTGATCGTAGGACAATTATATTAGGTGGTCTGGAAACCTGAAGATTAACAGATTTCTCTGGATACAAAAAATTTTGTCAAATATTTCACAGTGAAAGAATTAGCGGAGATTCGTATCTATCGGGAAATCTCTAGCGACCGATTGATGAATAGATATCAAAATCTATGAATTTATAGGTATAGTTCTGGTTATTATACTTACGTTCGGAATGAGAAATTAGAATGAGAATTATGTTGAAGAGTTCAAGTTAGTAACTAAATATGAAATAGTTCTAGCGTAGACAAATAATTAACAGTTATATTTCTGTTGGAGTTCTGTAGTAAATAGTTACAATTAAATATACTAATACAGTTCAATTGCACAGAAAAGTAAAATTAACATAGTCGCAATGTATGTCATTAAAATAATTATTAAATTTTATAGCTTAATGAATTACTATAACTTACCTAGGATAAGTACTTCCCCTTCTCGAATCCTGCCAGACGATGCACCGGATTTGACATACACCTTAACTCTCGGCGCATATTGTACCTATTAGAAAAAGATACAGATAAAATAAAATTATCTATACAAATATTATAAATAGAGAGTGGAAATTTTATGAATTTATGTTTAAGCAGAAAAATCTCGAGAATCATGGTACATATTAAAAAATATTCTACCATTTGAAAGATATATTAATCCAGACATAGCCTATTTACTTTTTATTAATTAGCATAATAGTTCAACTCAAACGAAATCCGGACGGGCTGCTAGTAATAGATAAGACTGAATCCTAGGTTTATTATAAAGAGAAAAACTACAACACTACTTTAGGGTTGGACGATAGCAGTGGTCAATACGCAGGTAGTTAACATGAAAGTTTGCGATTATTTAAAAATAACAATGAAGTTAAAAACCAAAAGATGCGGTCGTTCAATAATTTAAACTGAAAAGTAACTGTAATTTAGAAACTTATTATCAACTTAATTAAGCAACCTTTAATTAAAAAAAGTTTCTGACGACATCTCTCATCTGTAATCTAACAATAACAAGTTTAATTTTTTTGTCAAGCCTATGAAAATATAGAGCTAATTGATAACGCCTGCCTACGGCTGTGAAATTATGGTTTCGCCATCGTTTGTTAACACGTGTACAAAATTTTGAATAACTGACGATTGAAAGTGACTAAATAAAAAAGTATTACAAAAAAAATGACGCCTATCTATTTAAAAAATAATATGAACGTCTATTTAAAAAATAACATCTCGGTTGGTTAATAACGAAGTAACACAGAACAACTGAACCCGAAGTTGAGCTAAGACAATTCGTCGCAATATCTCCATTGCTTATGGATTATGCAGTTCCGTCGAGCTATTCTATGAATATTCAACACGTGGATTGCGTGTTCGAATTGGCTCGCTCATCGATGCATAGTCTTGGCAAGTTCACATATGGTATAGGGTTCCGGTGCTTTACTATATATATATACTAGCGCTCCCCTCCACTTCGGTAGAGCTAAACTATATATAGATATATAATGTTTATTAAATTTTATTTAATATTTTTTGTCTTGATTAGACATCATTAGGTTTACCGATATTTTATATAGCCTATCATCTGCGCAATCCCGTGATCTCACTACATAAACACTATCATTAAGATCGGTCCAGCCGTTCTTGAGTTATAACTGGACATGCAGTTGCTTCTTTAAAAACTATGGGCTCGATAGCTTGAACTTGATAAGGACAAAGAACTCTGTCACCATGTCTTAGTCGCCTACGGACCTCAAATGACGGGATCTAGAGAAGTTCTGTCATCGGTTGCTCAGCAAGGAATGGTTGGCTCGAACTTATTGATGGAATGCAGCGCCTCACACCTCAAGAGCGAAAGTTAGCTTGGACTCGAGATAAATGTTTTCTTCTCTTACCTAGCCAACGCATCTATGATGCCCACGTCACATTTATAATAGTTTGACTCATTTATACTTTTCCGGCTACTACCTTTTCCATATACTAAAATTAAAATTGTAACGGTGCTGCATCTAAACATTGAATATTCTTCTGATTTTTTTAGGCTTTGTTATCGATATGGAGATGAAATCATTTTTTTTCTAACTTCGTCTATGTATCTGTTTGACTAATCACGTAGCAGTCTCAAATAACTTGACAGATTTTTATAACATTTTGTGTGTCAGTTACTTATTATAGATGTCATAGTCTAGGATAACTTTTATCCCAGGGAAATAGAACTGTACTAACGAATACGAAACAAAAGATAATAAGGAGACTCTATTAAGAGAACAATAAAAAATTGAGTATCTGAGTGTATGATAGTTGCAGCTAATATGATTCTAATTTGTAGAGCTAAAACAATCCATCCCTAAAACAACGCGGGTACTACTCTAAACGTGCGACATAAGATCCTTGAAGCTACGCAAGGACGGGTTACTAGTAGAAAATAAATCATTATAGATCAAATCATGATGTATATGATCATATCGTAGTAATAGTAAATGCACACACTCACAATCACGAGACATTATAAACATCCACGAAACGAGAACAAACAAAGTCGCATCCAGCCCCTCGCTCGACGACGCTGTCACTATTAAAACTCTGACATCATCTACATAATCCTTAAATTGGTCATGATCACAAAAAACATAATTACTAGTTGGTCTAAGGTATAGTTACTAAAGTGTCATTTATCTGGAAGTAACGCGATATCTTTCCAATAACAGCACAGCAAAAAAAATATAGAAATTGTAAAAAAGAATATTTGACGAAGCTATTACACAACTTTTCCTTGTCATATTCTAGCCGAATGTTCGTAAGGTCTAAACATTAATAAAAGAACAGGAACAAATAGGAATATCAAAACACCCCTGAGACGAAATCCCAAAGTGTAATGGCCTCTTAATATTCATAACGTCCTCTCGTTTCGGGAAAACAGCCCTAATAATCGCGCCAAAAAAAACTGTTAGGGCTTGATCGGTATTTTGGATGAAAAAACAATCGCTCTGCCGTCGGATTCCCAAACTTAATATATGTATATTGCATTTTATTTTATATATACAAGTTAATGATGAAAAACTTAACCGACAAAAAGAATGTGCGAGGTCTTGTAAAGTAAAACGCAATGTCACAAAGCAGAGATGAACACAATGTTCAGAATACAAACAAACAACACAAATTATTTGATAACGTATCACGCTGTATGAAATGTATATCGACACCATGAATATACAAACATAAACTAAAAATTATTTGTTAACATAAAATCAACTACTTTTTATACCGACGTGTAACTAAAAATTCGTTTTTAATTTTCATACACAATGATCAAGCAAATTTAGTTTCTTATTAACACCAAATATGTATGAAAAAAGCTTACAACAAAACCAATATTTTGATTTAGAAAAATGCTCGTAAAATTGATTATTAAGTGGAATAGCAGCGAAACAGCTTACACGGACAGCGCTTTATTATTTATTTCAGTTGTATTAATTTTTTAAATCAATATATTTCTCCTTCTTTATTTAACTCCTAGAATAGTTTTTGAACGTCCAATGGCCTCATTTTAGTTATAAAGTACTGAACCATAAAAATTTCAAAGTTGTTTAAGGCAATGTAGTTGATTCCTTCAAATTCATTTTAGCATCGCCAAGTGAAACTCGAAGGCTTTGTAAAGCTCCGGGAGCTTTCTTCGATGTTATGTTTCCTGTTCCGGTAATTTTCGATATTCCTCGGGAGTTTTCTATTACTCGTAGGTATCGAGAACACGAAGCGTTTTGATATTTGTTACAAGATGAAAAATGTTTTGTTTTTGTTTTGTGTTTGAAAATTTATTTTTTCATTTAATATTAGCAACCTCGTCTCATTTGAACTCGGAGAGCGGTATTTGTAAAGCATCAAAACTGAATTTCTTAATCATAATCACCAAATTCTTAGACAGCATATGTTATGTTCATTTCTACCGCATCATCGGGTGAGAGGAGTTGGATCTCGGATCAATCGCACGATTTAGACCATATACAACACATTGTGTGAACATACTCTCAGCACAAAATTTTGGTAGGCAATAACACCTAACTATATTCCGATCATCCCATTTGACTTTCAGTGGTCATTGTTACCCATGAATATTAGAAACTAACCTCAATATTCCTGAACGTGGGGAAAAACGAACTATTTAGATTAACAGTGTAGATGATCTAGTTTCTTTCACTAATAACCTCTTCCGGCCTAAGCCGAGTATAATGGACACTGTATGCAATGAAGCTTTAAGTCTAGACGAAGCCTTTTAAAAAGCGGGAATTAACCTAACAAAGCTTCTCTTTTAAGTGTTAATAGAACCTTTATAAAGTCTCCATTGTTAAATGCGTTAAGGCTAGACTTTTTATAATGAAATTCAAAGGAATAGAAGATATTGAAATAACTTATTTCTGAACTAAAATGATTTACAAGTGAGTAAAGAACTATTCAATTTTTGTACAGTAATTTATAAAGAAAGTTACTACTAAGTTGAAGAGTAAATATATATATATATGTATATTTAGTTAATTTTAATAAAATATATTTATCACAGTTATAAACATACAAATACGCTACAGATAAAACATTGTTATAAAACGTTTTACAACATTCACTACCTACACCTTACACTTTAGTTGCATTGAACAATTAATGCAAATGTAAGGAAAAATAAATGAAATATTTAAAAAGATTTCCGGGTCAATATTTTTTCTTCCTTCATAAAAATAAATCTAATCTATTACTACCATAGCAAATTATGAAACTATTTGATATATGTACAATTTTACATGGTGAAGAGCAAAATTTTTTTAGAATAATTTATTAAAATAATATTATTTTAATATGTTTGTTAAAAGGGTCTCACAAATTGCTTTAGTCGAATCAATGTACAAACAGCAACGAAAAAGCTTTAGTCAAAGAGTGATTTTTAAGAAAATTTATCTCCAGATACATCTCAAATCTTTATCATACTTATTTAAGACAATTATTCTTTCTGTTTTATACTTCCTAAGAGATTTAATGTAGACTGAATTAAGATATTGAATGGGTCAATAAATATTTATATTCATTCAAGTCTATTTATATAATACTCATACCACATATGTCAAACACAGTAAATTTACAAAAAGTATTGTATAATCCGGTGTATTAAAAAGTATAATATTTATTCTTCATGTTTAAAATAGTCCTTAAGTTCTCCAAATATTCGACAGGAAAGAATGCACAGATTAAAAGTTTTCCTTTGTACTGGATTTGCTGACACTTCCAACGTAGCGTCATGAAATTAGATCCTTACTTAGCCCTGTTATTTTCACTTTGCTAGAATAAAACCATAACCAATTTTACTTGACCCGACCTTTCAATATTTTCATTTCTTAGAACTTTTCGTTTTAGAAATATATTATCTATTATTCTTGTCTCGAATATGTACGAGTATTAAAAAAACTACACTGTAAATTAATTTTGTCAATTTTGTCTTCACGAGTTCTTAAAAGGAATTTAGACATATCGTCCGAATTTGATATTTAATATTCAAAAAACTCATTATCATTTGCTATTAGCAATACTACACGTTCGTTTCCACCATTGAAAGAAAATAAATAAATTTCAGGATTTTATATGTAATCTTGGAGGTCAAAAGATAGTGGACACTTTTAGAAGCCGATTCGCCGAATTTTCCTGTAAGACGTACAAAAATTGCGGTAAAGATTTTTTCACCAACGAACGTCTGTTTCTTTATTTCGTTACATTCCGCCTTTCTTTATATCCGTTTATTGGGGGATTGGCTTAAGGGTGTAATTTATGTGTGTGCAAGCTGAATTGGAGGCAAGTTATATTTTATTACGTTGGATATATATATTGCTACGTCCATTAGCGATCTAAGTCATGACCTTGGACCTTCTAAGCATATTGGCATAACGTTTTTTTATGTTTCTATATATACTAAGAAACATTCTATTTACGAGACTTGAGCGGTAATAAAATCTCTGCAGTGGTTCTGAATCAACTAATGCATTAATCAGAGAGACACATTACATACTTCCATGTCATTATAATTTCTCTTAAAATAGTGCAAATAATCAGTATAAATTTCAATGTTTATATTTAAAGGCAGGTTTTCAGAAGTCTGAAAAGCGCTTCAAAATTTAATTTAACTAACTGAAATATCTCTCGATAGTGTTCGTGGCGAAGCAACTCGACAGATTTACCGAAACTTGTGTCAACTGTGGTAGAAGATAATTTGCGCTTTGATAATACTGTCAAACTGTTAATTGTTAAACTTTAATTGTATGGAACTAAGTTATATAAAAAGTAGAAAGGAGTACTGAAACAACCTCCTAAGTAATTATATCCGACCTTCTGAACGAATTAAGGAATAGGATATTAAAAAGAACATAAGCCAGGAATTAAATTGAAAAAGTTTGAAATTAACTTCAAACCGTTAGGTTTGGATTTCTAACTAAAATCTCTCTACTAACTATAAACTCAAGGCGAGTTATATAGGCAAAATCTTCCTCGCCAGTCGTCCCAACATTTCAATCAGACAAGTCGGTAAGTCGATTACCTAAATCCACGCTTCGAAGACTTGCAATGCTTTATTTTATGTCACAAGAAAACTTATTTCATACTCTATTTAATCTTGATGTATTTTGGAATGCTGACTAGCATCAATATTCAAAATATAACTGCACGTAAAAAGATTTTACAAAATTTTTGGATATACGTTAATTAGGAAATAGAATGGAATGTAATCACTGCCAGCTATTCCATACCAAGATCTATCAGAATACATTTTCAACAAAAAAAATATAGTAAAACTAGATTTGTACCGTAATCCGTACCCATAGCATGTTAAAAATTTTTCTAGGTTGAGTTTTAGTAGTACCTACGGATTTAAGCCTAGCGGATTTCAAAAGAGTACCACGAGCCGTGAATCACTATTAGTACATGTGGTTGTTAGGTAAGAAGTATCAACAGTTCATCATCATCATTCCAAACCATATCGTCCCACCGCGGGGCTCCGGTCTCCGCTCGCATTGTGAAATGTTCAGACCATAGTCCATAGATAGTCAAAACTATCTTTTAATAGAAAAGCTATGATATAACAGTTACAAATAATGATTTCCGACTATAACCAAATTTTAAGCCTAACCATGAAGGAGAAAGTAACGTATTGAAGTTGCTCTATTTTCATGCTTAAACCACATTGTTAAAAAGTATCGTGACGAACTTGCATATCTAAGACATCTCAAAAGTTCATGTGATTTTCTTTTTATGTGTGTAAAGTCTGCCAAAATGTGTTTGGCCAGCAGGTTGGAGTAGTTTTTACTGTGAATAAAGTCCCTAAACTAGCAATAACTAAGTTTTTTTTTTATATATAAGATAAGTTAATGCCTGACAACAATCCCACCTGATGGTAAGTGGTGATGAAGTCTAAGATGTTGAATGCACTAACTTATAAAAGCCTTACTCACTCTTCTCTTGTAAGTAAGTTTGTAAAGGTTAAAATCAAAATTCAAAGCTACATAAAGCATCTTGCTTGGCAACATTAAGAATATGCCTATCTAAATCATATTTTCTTATAGCAAACCACCAAATAGGAAGATAATGTAAAATAATTCATAAAATGTAAAATATATGCGGTGTGGGCTATCATAAAAAGAGCTGACTTAAGCGAAGAGCCCAAAAACGTAATTTCATATCAAACGACTTGCTGTTTTTGTAACCACGTGCAAGAAAATTTAAGAATAATATCCATCTCGTGTTTTAAGAGAGAAGATTTAAGATTGTCTGGTGTAAATATTGTATTTTCTGTGATCCATATGAAAATCTAATGTGTATATAAATAAGATTTTTTTATCTGTTGATGGTAGGGCTTTGCGTAAAGATTATATTATCAATATTATTATTAAGTCGTTAATTATTATTATTGGTGTTATTATCTTTTTGTGAACCCTGCCTGGCTAGCTACCAACATCCTGCTTGAGTCAGCCGCCAAACGACTCGTCGTGTTCCGGCTGGGGGCTTGAGAGCCAGTACCTTCTTCTTTTTTA
>DWPT01005907.1:0-11850 GCA_018251895.1 Agathymus mariae mariae
CCTATTTATACCAGAATAGGAACAACGAGAATTCTTACAAAGCCATGTGAGCCGTTGTGGCGATATGTGAAACCAGATCAAAATCATAAGTATGTCACATACTACCACCTGAGCATAGGTTGAGCTTGTCAGGCTTCAGATCCCCTCACGAGTATATTTAACATCTCCGTGTATTCCAATAATTGTTCATTTCACATTTTGAATGATTAAAACACCCGGTCATTTGCGAAGTGATCTTCTTTCTGAAACTACTCCAGGTGCAAATGTCTGGGTATGTGAGCATCTTTTAAATACATCCAATAACGTTTATCAATTTGGAAGCGGCTAACAAGTGTATAAACATTTTTTTACCGAGTCATCCCTTTACACATTTTGCCTCGATTGAACTGCTATAACGCGTCTTGTTAGTATTTCCTGTGAAATATCTACAAAATCCGTGTTCATTCTTTATCACAATAGCGTCTTCTGGAACCGAACAAAATTTGTCAACAAAAAATGATATCCTCAAAACATTACGTTGCCAACATATTTATACATCTAGCGTTTTAAGTCATCTCCATAAAAAGAAAATTAATGACTGATGGCTAATTATTTGACGAGTTGTATTGCAAATCACACTAATCAAAGCAAACAGACTGAACGTTATTTCGCTTTACGCCTATCTTATATATTAATTCTGTAATAAAATGGAAATATACAAGCGTGAATTCCTTTTTTTTATGGTAGATGGCGTTACTATCGATTGAGCGGACAGATTTTATATTAATGTTCCTTTTATAAATCCTATTAACCTCTGGTCGCGTGTAGATACGCTGGCGTTTATCCATTCCGACCGCTACCAGTATACCCCTATCGAATTTTACAGTGTATACGGTAATTCGGTAACATTTGCGACATCTTTAAATATGCTTCTTTTTTTATAAAAAAAATTGGTTACAAACTAAAGATAATAAATATTACATGTGAATAAAAGCAAATTTACCTGAGTTCTGACGCCATAGCTCGACTCGTATTTGTAATCGACGTAAATAGGTATTTCGTAAGTCTATGATTGACTTCAACGACTTAGCGCTAAAATGAAAACTTTCCACGGAAAATTTAAAAACTAGAACGGTCTAAACCCAGTTTAGTTTTAGCTTGAGACCTGAATAGACGAGTCTCAGTTCCAACACCTCGTTACACACGGAACAATTACTCCTTTCGATAGCCTTTGCGATAAAAAATGAATGAAAACCTGGGAACCGGCCACCGTTCACTGATGTTTCCTCTTGTTATTTTAATTACCGTTGTCTGGATACAGTATTATCTATTATCTGTATTCGTGATATCGACGTAACTGAAAATATGACACTTTTCTTTTCATTGTTGAGTGACGTAAGCGCTTTAAATAATTGTAACACTTTACTTGGAGACACCGGTAAGTATTGCCAGACGCATCTGCTACGAGTGTATTGAACGTTGTACCCCAAGCTAAGGGTTGAAAATTTGATACGTAATTGAGGCAAACATTAATTTAATGCATGAACTATTTTTAGGAATTTAAGTTTTGGACAAAACTTGATGTGAGCATGTGTGTTTGTAAATGTTAACGACTTTCTATCTGTCAATAATATCTGCATGTTAAGTATATTAAATGTTAATATTTGAATGTGCACGTCCAAAAATTCTATCAAATTTGCATTTCATATTAGTATATAGTTGAATCCAATCTATGACGCAATCTCCCTTTCCCTTATATTGCTGAAATGTTTTTGTATCCACAGCTGCTAATCTCTAAGTATTCCTAAATCGTCACAATTTTGAAATGTTCAATGTATGTGAGAGACCTAATTTATGAAAAAATATATGTATTTATGACAGTCTTGAAAAGACTAAATCCTATTACGCGTGTAATTATTATTAGATACTCTTTATTCTTTATTACTCACGCACAGTTACTCAATTACAAAGTGTCAAACTTTTTAGTGCAAAATCTGCAAGATGTTAACAGTTAAGTGTTACTTCAAGTTTTTTACATTTCTTTTTTGACTCAAATCAGTATCAGTAAGAGCACTCCAACTCGGGTCATTCCGGAGTTGACCCGTGAGAGTTCAAGGTGAGGTCTTTAGGACAGCTGCTGTGGACAATTAGTTTGTACCGTTGGTTATATCGCGATTGTGACGTCATGATTAGGTTAAAATCTGCTCTAAAAGTTAGATTATATATTATTAACATGTACACCTATTAACTTGTGATTATATTCAGGAAGGATAAATATCATTTGTGCATGCACAATTTAGATACACGTAGTATCTGTGCACCCATGATTCAAGGAATATTAGTGAAAGGGTGTAAGTTTTTATTTATTATAATGTTTTTTCCGACTGACATTTTATTTATTTGTTGTCATTAGTTTGCACTTGAGATTATTCTATTCTGTTCTATTTATATTACTGATCTAGGTAATTAAGCACGGATTTACCACTGAGTTTCGTGAGGAAAATGAGAAACTTACCATTAGGTGGAATTATAGTCAAGCAACATTTAGTTTATATTAGTAAAAAAAAGTAGCTTTAAGGACTCTTGTTGTGTGATAAAAAAATAATCACAAACTCACATTTTCACATGAGCATGCCCTGGTCCTAGTCATGTGCTTATATACGAAGCTTTACAAACCACCGAAATGTCGATCCAGGAATCGAATCCAAAACAGGCAGAGTCTAAATAAATTAGCAACACGTTGGCCACGACCTGGAGTATATTCCTCGTGCGGTAAAGATTGGTGAAAAGGCTACTAGTACAACTCAAACGTCAAACAAACCAAACTCAAAACGTCAGAAGTGCTTAACAGTACTTAAAGCTAACAACCAAAATTGACATCTGAGCATGCCTTTTTTAATATGGCAGCTTAAGAAATAGTGCCAATAAAAATTGATATTATTGACGGAGTGTAACAAATTACATATCGATAAACGCTTAAATGATTTAAGCGTATAAATTTGTACCATCGTCTATTTAACGTTTCGTGTCATTATTGCTTTTTAAATATTAAAATAATACCACTTTTGCTCACCGTGTTTATTGAAATGCAATCTGATAGCGTCCGATCGCGTTGTTACTTGGCTCGGTCGATCTGGTGATTGACACAAACTGTCGGCAACAAACGCGCCCAATTCATTAATACCTAATTTCAATACATTCCAAAAATAAGCATATCCAACTAATTCCATATCGGTCATTCTTTATGGGCCACAAATTAATTCCATAGAATTTATATTACTGATTAATTATAATGCGGCGACATCTTTCGACCATTAATCGGTGGTCACAATAATTATTGTGAGGTGTTTCCGTTGTGACGTTGATTAGATACGCACGCGAATGAATTGTATCGATAATTTCTAGAATTTTCTAATGTCCTCCTAATATTCCCAGTTTGAAATTGCTATGTTAGAAGGAAAGTGGTCTCATAATTTTAGGAATTGATTTTCGTTACACCCTTTATAATGAAACTTAAAGAGATCGACTACTTCATAGACTTACCTACTAGCGGATTAGACGTTAACTTCAACAACCCTTAGAATATTCCAAGAATTTGTTGAGCTAGTTAAGTTTATAGTTCGTAGCGGGGATTATATTCACCACTAACTCCGAGTTATCTACTGGGGTATAATGAAACAATTCTTTTGCCGTTCCGTACCAAGTAAGTCTGGTGATTTACGCAAAAACAGCGAGTCATATATCTCTATACCCTCTAAAATATTAAATACTCTTAAACTCATAACATAGGATTGTGTGAAAAAAATCATTAAAAGGAAGTAATCATATTCTAAGCGAAACTTAGACATGAGTATTCTAAGTTTAATAAATCAATTATTTTCGTTACAACAAATCATTCGTATACTGTAAGGTTTATGGCGATAGCTATCGATAGTTAAAGTCGATATTGCCACAACGATCGATGTATCGTTGCAACCGCACGAGTTGCTAGTAGGTTATCGATGCGGTTACCGTTGTGGCGCCAGCGGGGTCGCGACCGCCCGATCTCAGTCCGAATATCTCGAAAATTATTCGATAAACAAACATACATGCCTAATTTTTATTCATATGCGTATACTAAAGTACTATGTTTTATTGCAATCATCAATGTATTAAAAGTTGTTGTCTAAGAATGTTTTTGAATAAACGCTAACGTATTTTCGTTGTTTGCTATAGTTGCATACTTTAACAGGATTCACTATGTTACAGATGACATAGCACAAAGTCCTCTTGCGTCAATGTCACTTGGCAATATTTTTAATATTATTATGTGTCTTGGCAGCCCGTTAATGTATTTTTGCGTTGATTAAACATAATTAGGCTTACTGATATTTTATAAAGCTTATCATCGGGGCAATCACGAGTTCTCGCTACATACTAATTTTCATGACGATCGGTCGAGCCGTTCTTGAGTTACAACGGGACAAACAAAAAATTTCAAAATAGTCAAATTGATATCGGTGAATTATAAAACGAATATTTATCATGAAATTTGAGATATAAATTGAATGTATGTATGTACATGTAGACACTGCAGATTTATAGAGTAGTATAGGTGCGTGTAAGCAGTGGTAGACTAGTGGTTTGAACGGAGGTCTCGCGGCAGTCTCGGGATCAAATTCTGCACCTCTCATTTTCCAAATCATGTGCGTGTTTAAAATTAACTCGCTTCTGTGAAGGAACACATAGTGAGGGAACACGCATACTGGAGATTACTCCATAATGGTGATAGTAACCCTGCTGGCCGAGCGACAGGTCCCGGGTTCGATTCCCGACTGGAACAGACTTTTATGTGACAGATAAATGTTTGTTCTCGGGTCATGGGTGTTTGTAATTTCATATTATATTATATGTCCATGCCACACAACAAATTGATATCATTGACATATTGTTACAACTAACTTATTGTAATATAGAAGTAACTTAAACATTATTTAATTTGTATTATCGTCCTTTAACCGAATTATGTCATTATTACCATTCAATATTGAAATATTTAACTAAACCGCATTCGTCCAATTGCAAACGATTAGTAACAGTTCAACTTCTTTTTCAATTGAAATGGTCACCAACATAAATCGTAAATTTATTAGTTTTAGCATTCGTGTTCTTGGTTTTTATTGTATCTCGTTCGAAGTAGTCCGATAATATTTACATACATACCATATTAATATATCAAGATTAAAAAAACATTATGCGCATCGGTAAGTTATTATAAAAAGCGTTCGTCCAAATAATCGAATTTAGAACTTGTGACTTAGGCAATCGATACATTTATATGTTAATATTAGTATCGACATACTTGCAGACTGACAGATCGTATGTTTACACATGTTATGGGGCATTAAGGGATTAGGTTGTTCTAGACATAAAATCATTGGTTGTTGACGAAATTAGCTCGAGTTATGGTTTATTTATTCAACTGTACGGCTTAAATGTTTATTTTTATAACATGTATAAAATGGATTTTTATACGTCCAGCATCTTCTGGAACAAGAAAATAAAAATTTCATTCTTTTTTTAGTATTACGAGGAGATTTTAAGCATTCGATCCCGACTGGCAGTCGCTTCTTGCCTGCAGAGCTTATTAGAAGACTGGGTTCAATCAATAATAGCTTATAACGTTTTCCGCTTACTGCAAGTAGGCAACGATCTTCTGGTGGAGAAAGGTTTGTTTTAAGTCTGCCTCTCTCACCATCTTTCTCGGGTATAACTAAGAATGAATTAATAACTCATCTATCAAGTTTACTGGATCAGTGTGACGTACTAATTAAATGAAAAAAATATAGAAAAATACGTTATAGAATAAATGAATAATTAATAATAATTCTACGAATGAGGCCTTTTTTTACTTAAGACATTTTAAAATATCTTCGTTGTTACACAGAACTTCCAAATTGGAGTTTGACTAAAGAAGAAAAACGTCATATTTTCACTTCCAACACTCATGTACAAATATCACCGATAATCAAAAGTGTGAAGCATTCCAGTTTCCGCTCGAGCCCTACCATTACGATAATAGGACCCAACCGGTGAACCTGCGTCGGCCGTAAAGTGTTATTTCGATGTCGACAAATCCACTTTATTAACATCAGCAGGGGTCTGCGGATGTACATGCAACCTTGTCGCAGTGAGCCTCCGGGACTCGGCGGTGTGCGCTCGCTGCAGGCCAATTTCACTGCACTCACACCGACAAGGTTCCTAATGAAACTCTCCTTTTGACTTAAATGCTCGCGTCCGCTCCACAATACTGATCGTATTTGACACCCGTTCTAGTGATGTGATTGCTATGTGTGAAAATGTATATCGATAAAAAATATGTTATTAACGGATCGACCTGCGCTGCCAAACGGCCAGAGTAGAGAAGGTGAAATAATAAAAACAAAAGCATTTATTTATTTGTGAACGATCAATAGATATAAACCTTTTCATTTCTAGAACAACTAATTTTAACTGGACAGACTTTTAAATAAGGATTAAAAATAGAAATAACCTTTAAAAATTTTCAATTATTTACGCTTTTGTTTCATTAGTTGCAAAGAAATTGCAAATGATTGTGGTATTTAGTGGTTACCAATTAAAATGTTGAAAGCATACTAATAAATGCCACTCTCTCTCTCTAAATACTAAAAATAAATACCTAATAAATTAGTTACAATCCTGTAAAAAATTGCGATAGATCCTGAGATACTTTACATTCCACATTGTTGCTCTGGTAAGAATCTGCAGGAAGGTAAACACAATTTGTATATCGAAAACTTGCTGAACAGTTGCTATTTTAACAATCAGGTTTCACTGCTTCAGGTACCCTACAAAATACAAAATCACTCAAAAAAATGAATAGTAGTTGTCGAAAATCGAAAAAAAATCATGATCTGGTCATAATTCACAGCTTCTTCTTTATGAATTATTTTCAGTTATGAGTACTTTATGAATAACTTACAATTGTTTCCGATGTTTCAAGTATAAGATATCGAGTGTCGCAAAGCAAGCACTATCGCTTGTATAACCGGTCAGTTTATGGTATGTTTTGTACCGCGATACCGTGGCAGTTAACCCTATCTTTACGACTGCCTCTAAACATAAGTGTCTCTCCGAACTTATTTATTTTTATCTCATTCCACTTTTTAAATTGAATCCACCTTCGGCGCGTGTGTGGCGCTCTTTCCCACTACTAAAACTGTCAATAAAATGCTCGAATCGCATGAATCATGCGACCTTTTAATGAAAATTCGAGCCTCTTTAATACATTATTTATGTGAATCGGTACAACACTACTTAATAAGGCAAACACTAGCGCGGGGCGTTACCTGTCATTTTTTAAATTTAGAACCGCCATAATGTTAAACTTAGTGCGTGATTGTCTCGTCGTAAACGATTCTCTATTATTAGATACATCTATTATTTATGATTTTTTCGTCTGTAGAAGAAAACTCTCTCATTTAGTAAATCGCTATTGAAGGACTGTGAATATATTTGAGGCCAGATATACAGTTTACAATGCCAATGGACTGCACTAACCACTTCGAAGGAAGATTTTTTAATAAGCAATCACTTGGTAACTTCAATTAATGGAATACAACTCACAAAATTACATCGTCCGTCTCCTGTAATAAAAAAAACAATAACTAGCGGATAAAAGAATGTTTCTAAATTTAACATAACGTCAAGTTAAACCGTTCGAATGTGTACCATGTAACATTAGTAAAAGTACGACGGACCTAGGTCATTAAGGAGCGATCGGTCGGAGTCATTAGAGCGGGTAATATTTCATTAGAATCCTTCTTTTGTGAGCGCCGTAATGAAATGATTAAGGGAGGTTATCTTCGAACTATATTAATAACTTGTACTACTGTTTAATATCTACGTAAAATGTACGGATATTTTTTTCAATGAAATACTTATCTTTAAACACTGGTTATCGTACTTTCCGGAAGTTGTCCAGTAAAAGTTCTCAATGAAGTTTAAGGAAAAATTATATAAAATAATAAAGAACCTGGTAGGTTTTTTCTTAATTTAAGACACAATTCAGTGACAAGCGCATTATAATGGACGGCCTCAACGCTTATGAGCGATTACGTCCAGATACCATAAATAGTAAATAAACTTTCAAAAAATTGAAAAAAATTTATAAATTCATGCAAACTTTGACTCTATCAAAGATTTTCTCTTTAGATAACTAAACTGTTGACATCTAAAACAATTTTTTTATCTGTCAACCCCATAGTGTCCGCCAATGTCACTGAAAATTATAGTGTGCATTTATATGTTACCGTTTATATTTGAGCTACAAAATCACAGCGCGAATGTTGTAGTAATCAGATGGATATATTACAGTATACAATACTCCATCCATCAATCCTTAATTCGAAAACAACCTCCCCCGCTTGTGGACCAGAAAGAACAAAGAAAAAAACATACCGAAAACCAGTAAAAGCGAGGTTTCGCATGTATATGCCCGGTGGTTACCATTTGCCACCAGGTGGCCCGTTTATTCGTTCGTCGGCTTTTAAAAAAAATAGTTCAAGCATGTTCTTCCACGTCTCTTTGCTTTGGAATATTCCACTTCTACTAACTTTTTTCCAAATTCTCGCGCCTTCATATATAGGTATATATATAATCTTTACATAAACTATCTTTACATAAGGGCTGACTGTTAGTTAAGACTGGCTGAGAGTTAAAAGCACAGATAAGCTGGTTCATATGGCTGCTGGTAAAGAGACGTATTGACAAATGGTCGCCAACCTCCTTGATTGAGACGACACGTGATGGTGTTGATGGTATATAAATAAGCAAAGTAAAAATAAATAAATAAAGTTTCTCAATTTAGATGCTAAACTATATTCAATTATTGTAGCCGAATTTCGACTACTAAGCGAACACTAATAAAAATAAATCTTCACCCGGAGGCCTCAATCACTCTACCTTGCTTTATTTGATATAAAAACATTAAGTTTTTAATAATAAATAATGTGTAATAATAAAAAATATTTTTAATGCGGCTTCATTTCTGACATAATTTATTATCCTATGACATATTTATTACTCTATGCGCATTGTTCCAGATGTGAATTTTGGAATTGAATTTTTTTTTATGTTTCAGCACATAAAACCTAGAAATAATATATGCCTAGATTCTGGTTCCTGGGGTATAATTATAAAAAAAATCTTTAGCTATATATACTGGCAGCCCCGGTATATTAAAAATGTTCAAACGTTACAATTTAGTCTTATTTTTGTAATTATAGGTCGCTCTAGCCCTTGAATATCAAGCTATCAGATGCTAATGAATTTCAGTCTTTAGCGTCAGTGATTGATGAGCGCCTGGTCATTAATATTCGGCCCGATTGATTCAATTCTAATTCAATTTCAAAACTCATTTCTAACGCCTTTTAATTCACGTACACTATCGAATTTATTACAACCGGTTAATTAGGGCGTTGACCCATGCATTTGTTTTCATATTACGATTTATAATAATATGTATAATTTACGAATTTCATTTGTTTTACAAATTTTATTTATTTTTCCCTCTTACTGTTTTTATTTTATGCACAAGAATAAAATAAAACATATTTCAATTTTTTTTTTTAATTTTGTATTGTTTTTAAATTACTTAATTTATTTATTTTAACAACAATTTTCATTTGAGTTTAAGCCACTAACTATTTGAAAGAAACAAGAATACAAGTTAAAAAAAAATAAAAAAATTCCAGCCTTAAGTAAATGGAAAAAACATTTACGTAATTTTCAATATATTGATGTCCAGATTATTAGGTATCACGTAATAATTACCGAGTTTACGATGGAAATCTGGCAATAATATTAATATTTCACAAATATCATTGAGGGGTTGTTGTCCCCACATTCAAACATCGAACGTTAGTTAGAAATGGCGGCAAACGAGAATTTATGGCCAGCCTGTACGATATTTATCAATTACGATGTATCGGCAGTAAAATATAGTCTGTTCAGTTCTTTCACGACATTTTCTCGTAATAACTTTTAATCAAGGACTCGGGGATAATCAAAGTTTATAAAAAGCTGTCTATGTTTACCTGTAAAGTGTTACTTACAGCATGTTTTAAAAATATATAAATCTAGTATTTACTACATTATTACATAATTTCGCCTTGTGGTTTTAATTCGACCTTTTTAATTTGCAGTTTCTAATTTTAATTCATTGATATAACTAAAGCTCTTTAAAAGGTATCAAATAAATAAAAAAAATCATTGACACACACATCAAGAAATAATATCGAAGTGTTCTATCCTTGCCTATTTAAATATAGATTTCAAAGTACTTGGACAGTAAATGCATGCAATGTAAATATTATTACTTCATTTGCGGTCTATAAAACTATTAATGGCTTAATTATCCTCAAACCTTGTTCCAAATAGCTTCGTAACATTGTTAGCAAGGAACTTAGATTTCAAACTGAGATACGCAGACCTTCTATATGTGCATATCTTTATTAATCATGCACCGACACACCAGTCTAAATATATTTTTTGGATTTATTCTCACTCTATCCTTCTGTCTGTATAGTCTGTATATATTCTGTTAGTATATAACACGTCTGTGTATAACACTAAAAGCCATGAACACATTTAAATGATTCGTGGTATATTTGGAACTAATATAATTGGTTATAATCGCGAATACTTTTTATTCTGGGAGATTTATCTGTTTCCAGGTTATTTAGGGATTTTCTCATATACAATTGCTGTATGACTTTTATTAGTTAGCGGTGGTTAAGGTCAATACGGTTTCTACATTTATTATGATAAAATTGTCCGCTCTGTCCATTATCATAATCTCACCGTGGAATCAGCTCCGTTCGATATGTGAGATTCTAGAATCAATCGTCAGTTCACGGGTCTTCGGGTAATTACGAAAGCCTAAAGTTCTACGTTACAAGCTGCCAAACATATTTCACCGCCGTCTTACTTCGCCCCACGGTATTCTTAATAGCACTAAAAATCAATTTTTTACCGGTTTATGTAAAATAGTATTCATCTAGTAGCTGAAATCCTGTCGTATATCGTCAAATTCTATCATAATAATAATTCCAAAATTGTTTTATTGGTAACAATAGATCTCTTTAAAAGCTACCGAATAGAAAAAAAAGTAAATAATTTACCAACAAAGAAAGGGCACTGAACTATTTTATTCACCGGTTTTTATAAACATGTTGTATATTTTGCTTAGAACATCTGTAGATGCACACCAGCTGAATTAAGATAAGCTTTAATAATTTTAGTTTGAAATATCTAAAAAAGTGGCTTTTCTGAAACGTTTCGTGTTTTTTGATCAACCGTCGAACTACCCCTTAAACCGCCTACATGGCTCCCATTTTACTGTAACCTTTTCACTGTGACGCATCCAACGGCTTCAATAGGACGTTATCGACTTTGTGAAGGAAGGGCTAAGACCATGTTTTTTTTTCAGTACGTATTGACGGACGGAATAATGGCCAAGAATTTTGTTTTGCCTTATCTTGTTGAAGCTAAGTTTTAATGTTTTATAGATATAACGTAAAAAATCGTATTGCTAAAGTTAATTACGCATTGGAATATGTGGGAATTATTAAAAGGAAAGTGTTTAGACTTTTATTAGTCAGTGCGTTCAACATCTTAGATTTCATCACCAGTTCCCGTCAGGTGGGATTGTTGGCAAACTTTAGATTTTTCTTTTTATGGTAATAGCCGACAAACGAACAGACGAGCCACCTGATGGTAATGATGTCATCGCCGCCCATGGACATCAGCAGGACCAAAGGTATAACTGATGCGTTGTCGGCCAGGAAATGAGAAGTAGGTAAAAAAGAA
>DWPT01005908.1:0-11850 GCA_018251895.1 Agathymus mariae mariae
ACATCTGTATATAGTGCTAGAACTAGGTTTTACGTGAAAAAATACAAAACATAATTTTATATCTTACTAAATAGTTACTTCGGAAGGGCCGCGTGATATGCACATGTTCAAAGAAACACCCATGTACATACCATACTAAACAAAGAAATAGTACATATTAATATATATTATACACATAATAACAGATAGTGTTCTACATTGCTTTCTTGAACGTAAATAAGAATTTAAGCGCACGTAGTTTAGTGGCAGTGAGTTCCAGAGTCTGACTGCCTGCACAGTGAAATAATTGGTATAGGCACAGGTTTTATGGGTCGGGCAGTTAAAAAGAGTCCTGAAGTATGATCTACAAGGGGCAAGTTCAAGGCAGGCATAAGAAAAACGATCACGCATATATTAGGGTAAAACAGGAATATGAAGGATTTTATATAGAAGACAATATTCTAGTTTATACTGAATCGGAATGGAAGACATTTTAAGCTTATTGTGAAAATACGACACATGACCATTTAATACTGCGGAAATATAAGGCTTTTAAAAGCCCCTCGTAAAAAAGTAGCGTCAGCCTAGTCCGGAAAAGGTAAAATAAGTATCTGGGCTATGGAAATTTTCGTTTCCAAAGGTAGAACGATTTGGAGGCATCTGAGCGAATGGGTGTACTTTACACCTGACATTATTGATATGGTCATCAATTTCAGTAGGACCTTTAGGTGACACCAAAGATTTTCACACTGTCAGTGATGTAATAGGACAACAATGAGAGGCGCAGTCAACGATCTGTCTACAGCATTAATGCTATCTCTGTTACCTATTATAATGACTTATGCTTTACTTAACATTTGCCCCTATTATCATTATTATATCATATTTTTTGAGATATAATAAAAGAATAATGAGAATTCGCCCCGTAAAAGCGGCCACACAGTAGCGTTTAAAATAATTTGAATTACATTTTAATTACTAAACAAGCATCGTACATCAACTGCGTCCATTCAAGCGGTATTGGCATTGACGTCATGTATTAATTATGCTGATACTTTCATCGGTAAATTTTTATCGTTACACGTAATAGTACACTATGTAATGAAATTATATCTTTGTTACAGAGAGTATTGACAAGTCTGGTGAAGATCCCGTGGTGGCGGCGCTTAGACCCTTGGGAGCTCCCGACGAAGACGGGGCCAGAGAACCGGACATGTTCCAGAAGTACTTCGGAAACTTTTCGAACAGAGACTCTCGAGACAACGACGATGTCTCATTACTAGATCACTATATAAATATAGAGCATAGTTACGATAACGATACGAAGTTAACGATGGACGATATACCAGAAATATTGAAAGACCGTGTTACCATCAACGACACCAATACTACTAACATGACGGCACCGAGGACGGTGCATGAAGATGTTGTGACTAAGTTTTTAAGACTAATCGAAACTCAGCATCTGTTAGGTGAAAACTGTACAGCAGGAACACATTTGAACCTTGGTGAAGGAGTTGTAGACCGATACGCGCAAGAGAGATTCAGGATAGAAGCAGACGTGGCAGTTAATAGAGCGAATATGCTGACTAGACTGTGGAAGTACGCGGGTCCGTCGGTGATGCACAATGAGTATCTGTTGCATGCCAGTGTCTTTTCCATGGTGGAGTTTGATGACGATGTGTTCGCAGCCGGCAACTGTTACGATCAGTATCAGTATAAGGACTACCAGTTATTCTGTCCGTTTGCGTACAGACTGCCTGAAGGACCTATATTGGCAAAAGACCTTGCAGTTGAGTACAAGTATTTGAGCAACACGTCCGAATGGTTCTACATCGCTCGCAAGAATGCCGAACGGGTGATCCGGAACCACAATCAGTTCAGGAGAGGTAAGTTACAAATCTATGTTGAAACATATTGCCAGATGATCACTTAGGCTTAATCTAAGTGAAAATACGATGATTTATATAGATAATAACTCTTTGTAATATTGGTTTCTAGATATTGGGCAAGATTATATTGCTCACGATGTAAATAACACGTTCTACTCATCAATCATGTCGAAGAATAATTTGACGCATCTGCGGCCAACCATATTAGACCGTAATTGATTACAATATTTATTTTTGACGATACACAATACGAATAAACTAACAACGCTATTTCAATCTATCTAAAATTATTTAGTTTCTTGTCACGAAAGGCATAGAGAAATTTAAAGATATATAAAATAATTGTCCGTCAAATCTTTTGCAGTATCATTGTGTTTTATATAATAAGCCTATTTATATTTTTTTTATTAGGGTTTTATTTTATCATTAAATTATTTTAATATTATTACTACAGAGCTTGGCTTAGGTAAAACCTCATAAAGATGATTGTATTAAAATAGTTGGAATTAAGTTGGATGGTATGAACGCCAGCAATATCTATCTAGGCGTAACTTAATCTAGTCATTACCTCATTCGGTGTTCTACAAGGGCATCACGAGCAGTAAAGGTTAATTTGGACTCAACATTGGAAAGAGGATCTTACATCCCAAAACATTTACCTTGTTTTTATACATTTATTCTATTATAAAATTCTTATCGTTATGGATGTCATGAATACACACAAGTATTATCCTACTTGTATAATGGTATAATATTAGACCCGCGACTCTTATATACACCAAGCATAGAATTCGGAACTTTTCGATTATAAAGCCACACAAGTTTCCAGGTCGTCAGATTCTATAAAAAAGTCCAAAATATTACAAACAAGTATTCATATGGAACTGTCAACGACAGATTATATACTGGTTCGTACACGAGATGGTGTGAACTTTTCACGATATGCATAACATTGGTAGTTAACGTTGAGGTCAATGACTATTTAATTAGATAACTAAGATTCAAAGGATACTTTAAAAATCTAAAGTGACAGAATCTAGGATTAATAAAACGTTGTCGAAAGACCCCAGAAATATAAAATATTAAATTTCTTGGAGCAAAAATGCTCGAAGATCATAAGAAGAGCTCGAAGAATATAAATACATGGGATTTAAGGGATTCGATCAAGTATAGATTTAAAACCCATCTCCCCCGGTGGTCGTACACACGAAATCACAATAGACGAAGTAATATCTTACAATACCTTCTGCTGGGGTTCGCTGATCTCTTTACCACGCATTTTAATGCTAATCATTCTCAAGCAGACTATAAAAAAGAACCATTCACAAAATTCAAATTCACGTCCACACTCTCACACAAAGGATTTCTGTATTACGAAGGACATTCACAAACCAAACAAATAACAAGGACCTGAGAGCGATCCTTCCATTTGGCGTCGTTGGATGTAGGACCAACTCATATGACATCTCGGTTGCCAGTTGAATCTGTATAAATTAAACTGTACCACCAATTCGATATACCCTAACAAACGCCTCATAGTAGAAATAAATTATATAACAGGAAACTACGTGGGATAATACAGAAACGACAAAGCATACAATAGAATATGGCATAGTGACGACGTAATACAATGGGGACGGAGACAAGGCTTTACATGTTTAATTGTATTTTATTGTGACATATGTTTGTTTCTACAGTAACTACTTATAAACCAAAAAGAACTTACTAAAACATAGATTCATAACATTTTGAATAAACTAAGCTTATTCAAATGACCCCCCCTAGATTTTGAATACAAGCCTTCAACCTGCGCGGCTAATCGTCTAGAGCAGTACGAACGAGGTCCTTATCAATACGGGCGGCTGCTTTGATCAAGGATACCTGGAGTGACTCCAAATCAGGACGATGCTTTGAGCAAGCCTTTTCCTCCAAGTGTTACCGTATTTTATAATCCAAGGGATTTAAGTCTGGCCTGGAGGAGGGCCAGTCATCGTACTAGACGAAGTCAATTTGCGTCTTTAACCAGTTTTGTGTGCTTTTCGCTCTATGAGCTGGCGCAGAATCTTTCTAAAATACCCAGTGTCCAGTGTAACGATGTCCGATTTTCATCGATAACCTAAATCTCCATTCAACACCCTTTTCGCCGTGGTTCTACTTAACCCCATCTGAGGCTCATTTGGCCGTATTGGGGCGGCCTAGAATACTCCCCCCCAATCCCACGCTGGCGAAACAGGGTGTTGTAAGAGGCGACAGAAGCCAGCTTGCATGGCATGGTGGTAGGGCATTGCGTAACGATTATATTATTAATATCATTATTAAGTCGTTAATATTATTATTGGTAATATTATCTTTTCGTGAAGCCTGCCTGGCTAACTACTACCCTCCTGCTTGAGTAAGCCGCCAAACGACTCGTCGTGTTCCGGCTGGGGGCTTGAGAGCCAGTAACTTCTTTTTTACCTTCTCATTTCCTGGCCGACAACGCATCAGTGATACCTTTGGTCTTCCTGATGTCCATGGGCGACGATGACCACTTACCATCAAGTGGCTCGTCTGCTCGTTTGTTGGCTATTGTCATAAAAGAAAAAGATGGGCCAACAGTTTCTGGTTACGCGTGGGATTACTTTGGATTCGCACCTTCACTACTTTTGTCGCTGCTAGAGTTCTAGCAGTGCGAGCACGACCACTCCTTGTTCTGTCTTCTACATTTATCATTTGATGGAGCGATAAAGGAATATTTTGGTTATCTTCAAATATCTCAGTAATCTGAAAATCTAATTTAGCGCGTTACCGCACTGATCTAACGCGATAACTGCAACGCGGTTCTATTTAAGCGTCCAATCCATTTTTTAAAATAAGTAAAATTAGGAACAGTGAACATCTTTATTTTCATAAAATATTCGAAATTCGAATTCAATTAATATTTTCATGGCCAGCATTCAAAATTCAAAAGTTTTCATTATGTGACGAAACTTATGACCTGAACAGGTATTTACGTAAAACAGTGTAATAGTAATTATTTCATGTTTTTTTTTACTTGCAAATATTAATTTTGAAATAACTGCATAAAATTTCTGCTATCCCACCGTATAATACATGTGTTACACAGCCCTTACACCCCCTACGTCACAGCGTTCACACGCTCGTGGAGTCTTGCGCAACATCAGCTGCTCCTCAGAAGCACCGGCCACCCGCGGACCAGCGACGCCTCGCGCAAGCATCTCCACCACACGACGCTCTCGCCCGAATCGCCGAAGCAAGCGGTCGCCTCCGCTGCTGGTTCTCGTACTCGATCGATTAGTTAAGTTAGGTTTAAAGTTTTATTTTATATTTCTTATTTTATGAATAAAGAAATTTAAGTACAGAATATCGTTTTAAAAACCCCATTCGACAGCCAACATCCATAATTCATGTAATAATATTACTATTTTTGATGTTCTGTTGTTTTTGAACTATGTGATTTGCCCAAGAAATTAACTAAATATAATGGTAAAATATTGTGAAAAAAAATACTTACGGATTACAATTAATTATTCTGCTTATCATTAATGGTTTTCAATTAAATACGTACATGCTAATGGCTAATAACTTTTCCTGAAAGATACGAAAATTACTTCTACGATTTTGCATAACCCATATACTCATTGTTGACCTTTCACATAATCAAAATAAACTTAATTTAGCTGCGACGATAGACACGTGATGTGGCTACAACCTATTAGTGGACTTTTTCAGGACGTGTCTCCTTGCACCAGACAAGGTCTGAAGCTCGCTCCACCAGGCTGCTCTAGTGCAACCTGATTAGGATGGTTTAAAATCTTACTGGCTTTTTTTTTTATATAACAAGTCGACAAACGTGCAGATGTGCCACCTGATCGTAAGTGTTGCGACCGTAAGGAAAGCGGGGGGCCCGCACTATTACCGGCTCTTCGACACTACGATTAAAATACTGATGAAACATTTCACAGTCGACTTTAAGAGGATGGTGGTAGTTAACCATTATGGCAAAATACCACATCATGCAAGTATTGTCGAGATTAAATTGAGTGGTACCAGAACCCAGCGACATCCAACAGAAGGGGGTTTTCATCGTATCATCAGTTGTCCAGCAGGGTGCACCACTAGCAGAATGGAGCACCCTTCACCCCAATTATCACCCCACGGACAAGGCTGTGGTCTGGTCCTCTTTATTAGAAAATGTTTTACTCTGCAGCACATAATTTAATCCCTATGGTACGACATGTTCTTTGGGATCTAGAAGGTTGCGAGCCTTCTTCCACCCGTCTAGAAGCAACTGTAAAATACTTTTAAACAATTATGTCAGTTGCAGTATCGCAGAATTAGTAAGCGACCACCTCTAGTATTTGACGGTTACGTGGAATGTGTTCAACATGTGTTCTGTCTGCGCGCTTGCCCACACTGTGAGTGTGTTGAGATACGTTTTACGTCCCCTAAGTCATTAAAATTCAGCGGGCAACTAATAAGCGTCAGCATATGGCTGCAATCAATATCAGTTTTAATAATATAAGCAAACTTTTTTAATAACGAATTTCAACTACGATTTAAAAGAGAAATGTTAATTTTCTTTACATTCTTTGTTCGATATTCGCTTTCAAATAATATCGTATTTCTTTTACTTAAATGTCTGTCTGTAGGTATCTACCTACAATTTCTAATATCAATGTCATAGGGTCACCACACCTTGACCTATCCGTAGAACAAACTTGCATCTTCGTAAACCTTACTTTGCAGCTGAGCGATTTAAAGATTGTCTAATGCCAATTTCGCTATACTTTCTTCATATCTTTACCGACAAAAAATATTTTGTTGTATGTATTTGAGACCGTTACGAACTGTACATTTATATTAAAATCATAATGATAAAATATTTATATATTTAGGGATGTGGAGTGTGTTGGATATGCACATGCTACGTTTTATTAGGAAGTCCGGAAAATTTGTAACTTGCTTCCAATTGAAATTATACGACTAAAGTAACACAATAAATAGTAATATTTATATATAAAAATTAAAAACATATGAACATTATTTGATAAAATCTAAGTGACATTGTTTCCGAATGAGTTAAGCTAATGAGATTTTTATACTTACCTTTGGATAAATCAATTGGCATTCTTGTATGTTAATTCCAAAGTTGATTCATATCTCTCTAAAACTGCTCTACAAAATCTTAACCCCTCATTATTTATTTCGTATTTAATAGTCTTATGCACACAGAGAAAATACGAGTTTGCAGAGAAACTATTATTGTTCCTTCGGCATTATTGTTCCAAAATTTGTTGTATACGTAGATTTTTTGATAAAAATTTTTTTTTTAAGTTTTAAAGTTTTAAATCTAAATTTCCGCTAGTAACTATCGTGCCACTGAGTTTACCGTTCCAATATTCGGGTTAAGAATCTGAGATACCGGCGTTTACTTGGTAAGGCTAGCCTTGTTTGTTATCGTCATGTTTTTGGTAAAATAGTTTTTGCAATATTTTTTAGGTCTTTTCACAATTTTTCTCTGGTTCACAGACACAAAGATAAGAATTTTACACGTAGTATCTACTATCTCACATTTGATTTGTTCTACTATAAAAGACTGAGAGTTAACTTTGTCATTAGGTTTTTATATCTATTTTAGATCATTCTTAACTAGATTCCTACAAGTTTTTGACAGTTTCTACACAGGTGTCGAAACCTATTTTTACTTTATTTAATACTAGCGGACCCGACAGACGTTGTCCTTTATACACATTGTCTTTAATTCGAAAATTTCCATTTTCCAAAAAAACCTTTTCCACTGGATCAAATTGTAAATTTAAACCATTCTCAAATCCCCTTGAACTCACAGAAAGAATTTCATCAAAATCGGTCCAGTCGTTTAGGAAGAGTTCAGTGACATTACACATTACATTACACACGCACACAAGAAATACATATATAAAGATAGTCAATTTATTAAGTTCTTCATGAAATGACAGTCGTTTTCATAATACAAATGTCAAGGACATCTAACGAAGAAATCAAAAAATCCGTTATAAAATAATCCTCTTGACGCGCTAGGACCTTGTATCTCTGCTCAATACTTCCAATACAGTATACTTTACCACCTGGCATCGCTTAAATTCAGTGTTATGAACTTGTTCCTATTCGGTGACTTATAAATAAACTTAAAAAAACTTTAACATTAGACATATATTTTATAAGTATAGATATTTACTTGGCAAAATTTATGAATTTTTTGAAGAAGGTTACTTTTTAATAAATAAAAAGTCTTGACTGGATGATTGACTGATTCATCATAGAAGAGTGTAAACTGCTGCAGTTAGAAACATGAGTTTTTTGACAATGGATGCCTTTTATGACGTTAACAACTACGAAGGATTTTTTTTTTGATATTACAATCTTAAGGTTAACTAGGAGTTGAAACTTTGTTCGATTATCAATCATCCACCAATTTGAAGCAAGCTCTTTGAAAATTAATATACGGCTTTATGAAATACCTTCTTATAATTGAAGTAAAAATTATTGTGTAAAATAAAAATGTAATCAAATAAACTGTTGACCATATTGGAGCGGCCTAGTGTACTCCCCCCAATCCCTTGCTTGCAGGGATGTCGTAAGAGGCGACAGAATCCAGCCTGCTTAGTGGTAGGGTTTCGCGTAAGGATGTTATTATCATTATTATTATTACTGGTATCTGGTATGGTATAATTACTATACTGTCTCAGAAGTCTGCCTGGCTAGCTACCACCACCATCCTCCAGCTTGAGTCAGCCGTCAAACGATTCTTCGTGTTTCGGCTGGGGGCTTGAGAGCCAATAGTATATTTCTTACCTTCTTCTCATTTCCTGGTCGACAGCGCATCAGTGATAACTTTGGTCTTGCTCATGTCCATGGGCGGCGGTGACCACTTACCATCAAGTGGCTCATCTGTTCGTTTGTCGGTTATTCACATAAAAAAAATATATTTACATAATATTTGTAAAATATTACAAAGTAAAGTAAAAAAGAGAAAATATTATAACGTGGTTAAGTTTTTGTTTTTCTTTTCTACCTTCTTAACCTTGCCTTAACCTAAATAACCATACAGTAAATGAAAAAAAAATCATCTTAACCCTTCTACAATTTTTTGTCATATTCAAAAATCACTTTTGTTTTAATAACCAACTTGCCTTTAAGAAGCCTTTATTAAGAGTTAGAGTAAGTTTCGTTCTCGGTAAATTTTGAAATTTCAAATTAAAAATAAAATTCAGTACACAGAGAACTTTGGCAATATCGTTGAAATTTCTTAAAACTAGATACATAAATTAAAAGTTCTTTACGCGGACAAAGCTGCCGAAGCTAGTTTTTAATAAAAAAAATTATTCTGATTCCGTGAATGCTTTTTCATTGATCGTATTTCACCGCTACAATCGGCGCGTGCTCCCACTTTCGTGTCTGGCCGGTGACTGAACGTCTAGGTTACGTGAATTTCATCTGTATACCTGTTTTGCTCCATTTCCGGATGTTATATAATTCGGTAACGTTTTCAAGTTGTGTAAAACCTGATTGATAATCCACTCTTGGACTGTGTGATAGAATATGGCCTTAATCATTGTAATAGAAGATCCGAACCCATCAATGAAACACTTATGGACACGCAATGTTTTTACATGTGACGTAAACACTTTTGAGGAGAATGCGTGTTGTTATACTAGACTCGTAATATAATGATAGTAACTATTCTCACTCGTAAGGTCAAGTCTCCTTCAGAAAAAGAAGAATGTAAGTGTGTACTTGTGAGCGTACGACGTAGAATAAACGTAAACAGACGAATGCCGCTCTTCCTTATTTAGGAAGGTTAAACCTAACAAACTATGACGATTAAAATTACCGATCTAGAGAAATATTATATATGTTTGTTATATTTTTGTTTAATCATTTAATAAAATACAAAAAATATTGTCTTATCAATTTGTCATCTTGATGTTACCTTTTGTGGGGGGCCTTACTTACCTTACCTTTTATAATTTTTCCTGCGATATTTCTATGCATTCATAGATAAATAAATAAATGGGGAAATAAAAAATAAAGATATATATCGCACACAAATTACTACACTGTATTATTTCGAAAAATCCCAAAATTGTCTTTTTTATATGATTCAATAGGCAAAAATTAGCCGCATCTGCCGCTAAGACCGGCGTATTTCTATTCACAAAACTTTCCGGAAGGCGGCGCGCTAACTCTTTGTTGGTGTCGACACGCTGCTAAGGGCATACCGCGAACATAAAACTAATACGAGTTGCGACTTGTCCGCCGTGGTAGCACCATGCAGATTCTTTGCATTACAGTGTATTATTTCGTTATAATCCGATGTTGTTGAACCTAGTACGGAAATTACTTCGAGTTATTTAGGTTTAATACGGTGTTGGTGACTGTGCATAAACAATTTGTTTGATACTATTTCGAAATAGTGCAGTACTGTTGGCAAGGTAAGTTAGATTTATTGTATTATTCCAAAATAGTTCAGTGTCCGTCAGAAAAAGATGAAAATTTTGAAATGAAGCACTGTTGACGGTAGATATAAATTATGCCCTAATTATGTTTAAAAGGCGTAATATTTTCTTATATTTAGAATTGTTACTTATGTTATAAATTAAAATAAATTTATTTGATATCCACATTTTTCTTGTAGAAAAGAAGATTTATATATTTTTTTTTAATAATTCACTATCGTTGGGTAACTTTAATATGGTCTTGTTTTTTATCAGATGTTGAGAGGTTGTTGTCTCTTGTTGCTTCAAAAGGCGATCGGAGCAACCTCAGAGGAAACCAGTCCTTCTGACCAACATAATATGGAAAATGATGTTGGGAATACAGTAGAAAATGAAGAGTCAATCGAACAAACATCAGCATCGGTGGCAGCGTCGGTCTTTAAAGTATCAAACAATGAGGTAACCTTAGGAGCGATGAAGAAGATTTCACTGATGATTCGGACGCAGATCCTTCCTTTTCAGTACCTTCTAAAAAAAATCTCAGCCTCCTGTAATCCCGAGAAGAGTATCTACTTCTTCCTCCTCTAGCAGCTCAGACTCCAGCTCCTCATCAACAAGCTCAAGCAGTTCAGTCAATGTGTCTTAAACATACGCACCCGCGGCGTCTTCTAATACTAACACTGGTCCATCAGCAAGCGAGCCCAGGTTAAGTAAAAAGAGAAAACGAAACCCAGATCGCTAAGACACTGCGGAATACAGGAAAAGCGTATGTTTCTTCGAAAACACCTACAAAACTTGTACCTGCGCGTCAAATTCAACCAACCACCTTGAACAACTAAAATGGCATGATATTAAACAACTTCGCGTAGAAAAGAAACATCTCCTGGCTTTCTTCTATAAAACATCGTTCGAATAGACTGAATTTAATAAAGTCAAGTCAGTACAAGGCGCTTCAATTATCAGGACTTTTCTCCGCTGTTAGTTAAAGCATATAAAGAAAGGCAAGGTCTAGCTGAAAAGAAATTAAAAGATCATTAATAAGAGACTTGATCAAAAAAAAATATTATTCCTATCAATTATGTTAATTCCTATTATAAGACTGCATTATGATTAGAATAGAAGTACTGACTGAAATTTAAACATTTATACATAATAACACTTGTTCCTTTTAAGGACTGGTTACAGTAGCAAACCAAAGAATAGATGAGATTCCAATATTAATATAGCACATACTTTAACAGTGTTTAATGTTTCAGCGTTTCCACCTTTTTATGTAAATGGATTATTTGTTTTTAAAGTGTTTATGTGAAACAATATCGCATTTATCGTAAGTTAAAACTGGTTAACTAAGTCTTCACTTTAAACTTTTGTCTTTATATCAACTATTTTAGTTTTTTGACGTGCCATTAATCTCTTTTGTTACCAGAAGATTTCTGAAGTATTTTTTTTTTTTTTTTTTTTTTATATATTTTTTCAACTTAACTCGAAGACAAATACTG
>DWPT01005909.1:0-11850 GCA_018251895.1 Agathymus mariae mariae
TGCATATTTGACCCAAATCGGACAATCCGAAGCATGTTAAATAAAGTCCTGAAGTTCATATAAAAATAATGGATTTCTTTTTCCCCAACCTAATATTAACGACTTAATAATAATATTGATAATATAATCTTTATGCAAAGCCCTACCATCTTCTTCTGTCGCCTCTTACGACACCCTGTTCTAGCAGCGTGGGATTGGGGGGGAGTATTCTAGGCCGCCCCAATACGGCCCCAATAATTACTTTAGCACTTAAAAAGACAATGTATTGCTTAGTAGCTGTGTCTTTCACTAATCAAGTTAATATTTTGTCAAAACAATATCAAAATATGTGATCAGATAATCAAATATGTTATTATGTTTTATCAAATCTTCTCTCGGTTGATAAAGTCGAGTACTGTCTCGCTCGAAACGGTTAAATTATATTTAAAATCTATTTAAAATAACACAAGCAAATTTATTTTATACTCAATTCACCATACTTAAATTTTAGCATCATGTATGATATACGGCAGTAGAAAATACCGAAAAAGGTTATATCCGTCAACAATTCGTTAAAGTTGTATAATTAAGGTCTTGTACGTTCATTATATAAAATTCCCCAGATTTACAAAATTCTAAGAGGATTTGCGCAGATTTGCATTTTGATTTGGCTCCGTTTCGTGGCCAAGGCCAGAAACCCAGGTGTACCAGGGCTACCTGACTAACCTCCATTTTAGCTACATCAAATTATCTCCATGTTTCAGCTTTTAAATATTTATTTGCAATCTTCTGATTACAAAAAACGTAACTCTAATGGACCAGGTGTGGAAAGAGCACTTCAACAATACTTTTACTTAATAGAGTATTTTTAAGGTCTAAGAATGATTACTATAATTTTATTTATTGATAACATCGACCTAATCATATGTATACCACCTAAATATTAACGTAATATCCATGTAAAATTTTATAAATAGGTTTTAAAAAAATTGTCTTCTTAATATTGATAAAAACTGTTTTCAGAAAAAAGTTGGTATAGCTTGTCTACCTAAAAATATATACAAAGATTCGAGTCCACTCATTCGTCAGAATAGCTTCTTTAGATCTTAACAAATATAAATCTGAGAGAAACATGTAATACTAGAAGCCTAAAACCCAACTTTATGAACATAAAATAAGAAAAATTGCTAAAGAAGTTAAATGAGGATGTTAAAAGAAATTAATAGAATGAGCAAATTAAAGAAGTTTTGAAAAGATAACATGTAAGGAAATCAATTGTTCGGTGCAGTGGTTTTCCATGATTGCTTAGGACAGTAGTACCACAGAGATTGTTCAACTCTTTCCCCTAATTGGCAATCCTGATGAACAATATTATCCACCCAATGTCAGAGTATTGTAATTATTAATTGTAATTCATTAAATGTATGTAACGATTATTTATCACTAGTAGCAGGACCCGATACGGCCCGTGTCCATCCGGCTCACTGTACCGTCACAATGATAAAATAATGTTTACAAACAGGTGACGTGGCTCCGCAGATTACCTTAACAAAACTGTCACTCAATCTTTATAATAGATAAATTTGTACGTTGTTATGTCTATTGAAGTGCGAATAGGTTATAGGGACATTATAACAGCTTATATATACATTGTTTTATTGAGTATTTCAATACGTTTACAATGTATTTTATGTATTACCCCAAAACCTCTTTAAATGTTTTATTATCCAAAGAGTATTCATTTATTCATCGTCGTCTTGACCAATTATTGGATTCTTATTCAATTTTACTGGTAACAAAATATCAAAAAACAATGTTGAAGTAATTTATTTCTATATATTTATACCCGGTTTCTGCAGTTAAAGATTTTGTTAAGAAACGAAGAACGCAGAGATGGCAAGAGGAACAGGAAACAATGCCGACGAAGTAATACGTTCGTTGAAGAACGTTCACGTCGACGCTCACGGAGACACGGAGACTCCACCATTGTGAATCACTGCTAAACTAGGGTTGACAAAACCTCTACTCAAATAAAAATTTTAAAATATTCCATTCATGTCAGAACTACATAGTAATTCCATTAAACTTCTACTCAAATAAAATTTAAAAATATTCTATTCATGTTAGAACTACATACTAATTCCATTAAATTTCTACTCAAATAAAAATTTAAAAATATTCCATTCATGTTAGAACTACATACTAATTCCATTAAACTTCTACTCAAATAAAAATTTCAAAATATTCCATTCATGTTAGAACTACATACTAATTCCATTAAACTTCTACTGAAATAAAAAATTTAAAATGTTCCATTCATATTAGAACTACATACTAATTCCATTAAACTTCAACTCAAATAAAAATTTAAAAATATTTCATTCATGTTAGGACTACATACCAATTCCATTCAAAGTTTTCTTTTTAAAGAAACAGTATTTTTTACTGTCGTAGTATATCTATGGTGATTCAAATCCAAGATATGTATGGCAGAGCATAATTTTGGATTGAAATATCATTTTGTCAATATTTTTATACGCGTATATATATACGTATATTTTATTTTTTCTATAAATACAAAAATATCTAATAAGGGACAACCCTAACTGTTCTGTACTAGGACGCATCTTCCCTATCCTGACCTTACATATAATAATGTATGTCACGTAACACGACAGTGCATATTTATCTGACGGCACGTCGTGGAAATTAGCGGATGGCGCCTGTGTACCAGGAATTATTTTTAACATTTAATTAACCTAAAGTTCAGTACAAAGACGTAACATAGTTTTTTAAAAGGGCAGCCATCTTGGTTTTAGACTGCGGTCAAATGCGGTGTGTCGCATTTCGCTTGGTTACAATCTCATCGGATGCACGTGACGACATTTACGCATGTCCGTCTAAATCAACGATTTGTGTATATTAGAGGCAGTCATGAATACTGTTGCTATAAACGGAACGCGGCACGTGACCTGAGTGATGGCAGCACCGTCGCTATGATTCAACATTCGGAAACTAGTTCTACAACGAGCTTACCAAAGGGACAGGGGCTTTGACAAGCCTCACTTGTATTTTAACCGTACTGGACACTAGTGCCTCTCTGCTAGGATGTCACGCGTTTCTGTTGTAGTTATTGTTCAAGGAATTCCTATTACAACGAATTACCCGTTATCCGTCCTCGAAAATGTCTGACCACGGCGCCAATAAGGCTGTTTAATCTGACGATTTGGACGATACAGCACAACAGCTTAGTAAAACCCCATTCACTTTCCACATGAAGACCACACGCATTATTATAAATCAGTGTTAGTCCTTCGCCGTACACGACGAATGATATGGCAAATGTTTACGATGAAAGAATACTCGTCCGCTGATTCGTTCGGTGGTGGAAAAGGCATGAAGGAATTCCTGCAATTCATTATTTTGCTTAACAGTAACATTTCGACTCCTTTATTATGATATACTGCTAACCGCCCGAGTTCTGCTTCAGAAAAACTTCCCTAAACTGTAGCACCTGCATTGATATGTATTAATCTATAACTATTTTATTTGTTGACGGATTGAAACAAAAGGAATTTTAAACATCAGGTGATGCTTACTGCAATACATTAGTTAAAACCAAAATGAAATAGGTTATGCCGTTTGAGATTAGCGTGCACGAAGTCACATACTAACAATCTATTGCGTTTGTATGGCCTATAATAATAGTTTCATTCATATATCCTTCATGTATAGAAAGTAATCTGTTAAAATGTTATTATATGCATAGATCTTTATAGTGTTAGCCAAAGTATTAGTGATTCTCATATTAACAACTTCAATGTTATTTATTCATTTCCATCTATAAACTTCATAGCTCAAATCGCTGGTTGTTATTGCAACTATTCTGGTTTAGATATATTTGTAACGAGAGATATATTTAAGTTTGATAGATATTTGTAGATGAGGAAAACCTTCACTAAAGTGACATTTGCAATTAATATTCTGATCAAAACTCCAATCAACGTCATTTTATCTTCATACGTGATTAGAATATTTTATATGTGTGATCAATACGATCTTTGTAGGTTGATTGATTGGAGTTATCGACCTCCATCACTTGGTAATATCATTACAGGGACGATCACCGCTACATCTGTTTACGAAGTCACTAGAACACTTGTCGATTAGCTAGAAGTAAGTTCTCGTCCGACTTGTTAGTGACCAGGATTTATAGCCAGCCTTGTGTCAAGTAGCTAAGAGGCATCGGCACGCCTACCTTATCCAGTAGCCTCAAATTTATACACCATGAAGTAACGTTACAAATTAGTTGCCTTTCCTTTCTTTCAATTGTAATGTGTTATATCATTAACAAACTTAAAAAAATAAGTATTAGAATCACCGCACAAACGGTTTAACAGAAAAACTAAAAAACATTGTGTGCTAATTAGAGTAGTTGACGATAATGTTATCATGATGACGGCAGTTCCTGTGCCCCTTTAATAATTTGTTCTCAATATACTCGGTATAATATATACAACATATTGCAATGAAAGCTTAGTCCGCCATTTTCATTAAAGCAACTTAATACTGTAAAAAGGAAAGTCAGGATAGACACAACAAAGGTAGTCCGTCTAGCTCACAACTCGCAAATAAAAAGACGCAACCGTTTATATCAGCACAGGAAACTAGATCTTGCGAACATGAGATAGAGTTTAAAAAGCACAACCGTGTATTCGTCATTCCCCTTTCCACAGGAAAATGCGTCTTTAATTTCCAGTGATTGACTCCAGTTATTACAAGGCTGTTGACCTAAGCCACATTTCCATAGTCTCTACATGAATAATTAACATTAAGTTGCGTTCTGTTACTCTTGTTGTTTGGGATAAAATTGCCTATTGGAGGATAACGTTCATTCTTTATGTGAAGCCTAATGAAAGCCCTAATGCGTCTAGGACTGTGCCGCCAAATAAAGCTTTAGTTCAAATAAAGCTTATATATTTTAGCTTTAGTCAAAACAACATGTCCAACAACAAGCAACAAAAAAAGTCAAACAGAATGTCTACATGAAGGGGAAAAACCGTCCGGTTTTCCTTTGAGAATTCGATCCGATCGCTTATATTAAAAAAGGACATGCGAATGATCCTAAACGGGTTTAATTTCTTCGTCATATCTGAGAATCCCAAAAATATATATTTAGTTCAGATGAAAAGAGTACAAAATATTTTATTATAGTAGTCTCAGAAACTCGAGCCCATCCCGCTTTGAATTGCACAACTACTATTGCAGGATGTCCAAAATCAGTCCGTTAACCTTTATCGACATTCAGTTGTGATCCAATCTTCATGTCACTTTGGTATTTCAATGCCGTTTGGTGTTTAAACATTTGTTATAAATTCTCAGAGTATGTCAATAGTATTATCGTGAGATATTGTGGCTCACCGCAACCTCACTGAACTATAGAAATACCTACAATACTTAATTAAACAAGGAACAGTGCCCGCAAAGTCAGCTGATATTATCATTGGTAAAATCAGGATTTTAAGGCTCCATACAACAAATGACAAAAGTTTATAAGATCATTCGTGTGGCGCCTGCCAATCACACACTTATCTTTTTCCATAATTACTGGCAAGAAACAGAAAGTTCTGAAATTTTCTGAAAAGAAACGTTAACATTTCCATGTTAACATTCCAGAAAAATTAAACTTTTAGATTCAAATTGAAATAAATAAATATTATAGTATCAAGTGAATTAAGTAGCAAACCAAACTCAATAGTTGTAAATAAAACACCGTTTATTTAAAATATATAAAAGAAAATATTAAAAAAAAATCTATTCCATCCCTGTTATGTACGAGTAGAAAACCATTGAACTTAAAATTAACAAAAAAGTCGTGGAATATAAATCCTTTATAGATCGCAGAACAACCAAAACAAATCTATATACTTTAATTTGAAATAGAAAATGAAAAATTACGATACAAGTACAACATAATGATGTTCCAGTCTACAATAAGGAACCCTAATACGACTCGATTTGTACTTGAACAGTTTTTGTAACATTACCTCGATATTACCGGCGAATATGTATATAACATAGCATTACTTTGGATTCTGTGTGATGTTGTGCGGTCTTTGTACTGACTCGCGAAAGTGAGAAAGAAAATGGAGCCTGCCATCTCGTTCTACATGTCCTTGACAGCAGCAAAACTAGGTACCTTCCTCTTGTCAATCCGGTTTAATATAATTAAATCAAATTCGTTGGACACAAGAATACGAAGTTAGATCTGATCATTTGAGGATACCAACCCTTCTGAAAACGTTGAATAGAACTTCTGTTCTTATATCGACTCCATATAGACAATTTGGTACAAGGTGAGACTATGGATATCACTTTAGGAATGTCACTTTCGAATTAAATAGCAAATTAACTAATCTAATGGTAGCCTAGTAGTGTAAACGTCGGACGAATTCTGCGCGAATCACTTAGTTTCTTAAATTTTGTGCATATTACAAATTAATTATTAGTTACGTCAATAAGGGAAAAATATCGTGTGGAAACCTATGTACGTTAAAGATCTTCATAATTTTCTTAAAAGTATGTAAAGATAGTCAACCCCACGTGACCAGCGTAGCTAACTATGACCTTAACCCTTTTCATTGTAGTCTAACTGGGACAATATATGGCTTATTGATGATGATAGACTAATAAATTAGAAAGTTTACCATAAGTGCCTCCATCGTTTTTACTTCCTCTAGGCACCGATCTGACGAACTATTGGACAATGATCGCAGATTCCTTCTGCTTGATGTCCATGACCTTTGTGCCTAGCACTCACTTAAATCCACTGGTACGGGGACTCGAAGATAAGATGTACACTTGTTAGCTATGGCTTGCAAGGTTCTTATAAAGTGAACCGTTATTTTTTTTTAAAAAGGAACTAACAGTACAGACTACTTTCTGCGTTATGTTTGCATTATATTAGCAATGTAGAGTTGGAGAGCCAACTGACAAATAGGTTACCATATTTCATCTTGGTCGGTGATGCAATGATGAAGTCCTCTGTTACAGATGTTATTGGGGGGTTGTTAGAATTATTGGGGTAGTCTGCTTAAAACATTATTACGAGTCAAAACTATGCCAGCATATATTAATGTAATAGCGAAATAACAATTAAACACGAGCATACAAGCTGATAACTCAGCATTATTGCAATGCTGAATGTATGACACAGTTCTACAAGTATGTTTGACATCTGTTTCGCAACAAAATCTATGAATTATCTTATCTCATGTACCTATTATATTTCTTTATATGGAGAATAATTATACAGTCATGGTATTCTATATATGAGATGAAAATGGGAACCCGTCTGTTACACGATAAGTAAGTGATACGTAGTTTCGTATCCCAATTGTGGGGGTGGAAAGTTAGGGTATATGAGGTTTAAGATCAATTTAAAATAAAAAAATTATAAGATAACGAATTGATCAATTTATGGTACTCCCACGATTATCTTAAGTCTTTTGGAAAGAAATGGCTTAAGAGTGATAAGATAATCCAGCGTAGTTATCAAACACAAGCTTTTTCCTTTCAGATGTCAAATCAGAAAAGAGTACAATTAAACAACAATTAACTGAAAGTTAATCTATTTTCTAAATTGCCACACCCTATCGATATCTAAAAACGATTGATGCTATTAATTTCACACGGACAAGAAAATTATCTGATATTTTGCACTAAGGTGACATTGACACCAATATACTCAATGTTACTCAACGTTTTTTGTATCTTGGATGTGCTCGTATGTAGATTTCATTCCTAAGAAAGAAACGTATTATACTGACTTCCGCATAACTATTCAAACCATCTATAAAATAAAGGAATAGGTTGTTTATTAGAATAGGATCTGTTAGAAGCGCTGATAGCCCTACGACTTGAGCGGTCCATAGAGTGAACAGCAGTGAAAAAACACTTCCATGATTTAGAAGGCATCATCAGTTTTGGTTGTTAACATTAAATCACATTAAGAAGAAGAAGAACCTCCGTCAATTAGGCTTTTCTACACTTTCTCCATCGATCCCTATGGTTTATTTTTAGTTTTAGAGATATGCATTATTGTGACAAGCACCTGGCTTGCAGTCATGGATATGTTAAATGTGAAAGCAATCTTACAGTCACCATAAAAAGAACACTGTGACAGAAGTAAAGGAACTGTAGAAATGGAACATCTTCTCAATAGTGTATAGCGTAATAGTTGAAGCGCGCACAATCTACATGTGGTTGAAATGTTTAGTTTGCATTTCCTCAACTGGACAGCATTTTTGTTGAACTCAAATTGATTGATACATCCACCTGGCGGCCGGCCAACCACCGCGCTCGGTCGTTCTACGATTTTACACAAAACATCGAGAAGGTAATCGTGACCTAATTTTTACGTACACGTATTGTAATTCTGATGAAAGCAGTTAATTCATCTTCATAGCCGTACCGATAAATACTTTTATCGTTATTAGTGTCAGATATATCTATATTCTAAGCAAGATTGGCACCCTATCCAAGTGTACGTTTTTGGCATCGCAACAAAAATCTTTCAAAGACGCGTGGCACATGTTCAGAAGCAGCCTGTGTTACTTAAGATTACCCATTATTACCTCACGGTCTGTTGTGACCCTTTTGGACTAACTTCTAAATAACTTAAGAACACACTCGCGTCTCGTGACACATATATATTGCAGAATATTTTTTGGCCTGATCAGAATAAGTGGGCAATATACAAAGGTAAGGCTGCAGATATTGTTATCTTTTCTATGTATGTGTTATCTAGTCCTACAATAGCATATTTATGCCGAAAAACTAATGAATATTTACAATAATTCTGAATTACAGCCAACCGGATACTAAATGCAGATGACAAATAACTCTTCCATTGCATGTACAATGGGCTCAATGGAAAAAAATATATAAATTGGGCTCTTAAATTAATTTCTCCTTGTTATAGTGATATTACCTGAGATTATTACACCAGATTATACTTAAAAACATACACGATTCTAATTTTTTTTTTATCCAAATCCACATAACAATTGTAGAAACAATATCCTTCATACGAGGAGCGCGTCACTATGTGTATCTCACATTGCACACACCGGAAGCAATTCCGTCACTGTCATTTTGATCCGCTCTCATGGTGCCATCTGTGTTAAACCAGTGACAGTCTGATATTTTTGGGTTAATTTAAAGCATTATCAATCTCTTATTTATAAAAATTGTACTGGATTAAGTTTCTGTTTTTGGTTTATTATTGTATACGGTATTATTGTTGTTTTTTTTTTGTTTGCAAAACAGACAACAGCATAGCAAGTTTGTTACCGGTACTGCTGTTAATACAAAAGGGGAAAATAAACGAATGCAGCATCCGTGTGTTTGAGATATTCCAACATGTTATTGATAACTTCCAACGTGAAGACCAGTTTGCAATTTTAATAGGACATCGACCGAATTACAATGACGCATCGCACCGATGTACGTCCGAGTATTTTATTTTATTTTACACTTGACAATTGAAAACTTATATAACATATAGTACAGGACCATGTCGGAGGTATTTGTTTGTTGACTAAACACATATTTAATGTGTGCATTGTGGAGAAGTCTTAGGAATATAGACATATAGACAGTTTGTTAACAGCAGTTCACGATGAACTATGAGTTACGAAATGTATACAGTATTCGAACATAGTTCTCGCTAACTGGAGACCGACAATCCAACCACGCAGCTGTACTTAATTATTTAACATACCCAAAATTATTTACACAACATACTGATAAGCACGGTGCTACCAGGCCGTGCATATTGAAATAAAACATTTTCTTATTTTATTATTAATACTCATACGTAAAACAGACTTCAAGGTCTTCAATCGTATCGCGGTCTTAATAAAAATAAGGCCACAAGATATCATTATTATGTTCGACCCGAGCAAATAACAGAAACAGTGCGACACAATACTACTCTTCATGTAACTCCTTTAATCGGGACTACCTCATAGCCCAGTTATAGCGGCCCTGCTTGCCGAGGGAAGGTTCACAGGTTTCCGGCTGGACCAAGTACTTATGAAAACCACCTGGTCCGGTCTAGAGTCTATTCTCAAATCGAGAGTAGGTGACCTAAAGCGGATTCATAAAATTATTTATGAGCACATTATAAAGCGGGGTTCTTTAAAACGTTACTAGCTTTAACCCCTTAAGCATAAACTTAACTTCAGCGTAAAACATCAATGACAAAATATCTACATCTAATTCCACTGAAAAACAGCGATAACTTTATCACTGACAGCAAACAGCCTTCGCTTCGCTTCAGAAACACTACGCCTTACGCTCAGAAATAGAACCAGCATTGTACTGGGTTTTTCTCGTTCTGTGAATTAGAAATATATTCATTTATTGCTTTTTTATTTATGAGCAGATTGAAATGAAACAATCTTTAAGTATTAAGTGATGCTTACTGAAAGACATAGTGAAAACCATAACGAAATCTCTTAAGCCGTTTCTGACATTAGCGCGAACAAAGTACAGACAAACAGACAAAAATGCTATCAACTATTGTTTTGTATTTTATAGCGCTAATAAAGGCCTCTAATCACAGTATATTTCACATATCCTTCACGTACAGACAGCGATCAGTTGGAATTTTATTATATATATAGATGAGGAAGGTTCTTTGTAATTTGGCAACGAACTCAACACTTTTCGTGAAATTTTATTAAACATAAAGTGAATTGACCTTACGTAGCGCTTTCAAATAACGTAAATTGGAACTTGATACAAATACTGAATTGAGCGAATATATGAAAACTATTAGCCCGCCCTCGCTTCGCTTTGGAAAGTTCAGTTCGGTGGTTTTAGTTTTACTTCTATAAGTATACAGACGGACAAGCTATCACCAAGTCTATCTATATTTAAAAAAAGTGATAAAAATACGCGATGTCAGTAGTCTGCCTCGTCATAACTCTATTATTAGTTTAAACTAGACGAACTTAATAGAAATATAAACAGTCACATTCTAACCACGGTTGACACGGCGAACGAACCGATCAGCTGTGAGCTGTGACTCATCACAGTCATCATTTATGTATTTCCGCAAATAAAGCGTATGACGAGTCCGAGCGACCGTTATTCTGCTGACCGACATAACGGCAATACGTACTTCTAATTTTTAAACGGTAATTCTTACTAAATTTATACACTACGTTTGTAATACCTATTTATTTAAAAGCGTTAAAAATACTGAGAGTGAGTACTCGCAACGCTCGCGCACGTGTATGTATACAAATTTGGCAGGTTAAATTTGTTTTGTAATGTACGGAAAATATTAATTTCACACTCTGTTAAGACGTTACCATACGGAAATCTGTTACTAAGTGTTATTTACTTTACAACCATTCACGAATACAATGTATATTTATAACTATACAAATTTATAGGTAGTGTGTACCTTTAATTTTGTTGTCACATATTGTTATACTCGGTGTTACCCGCCCGCGCAGTGTTCTAACTGTGTATGCTTCCGGCTACGTTAATTATTTATTTACACCTTATTGATAATCTAACACGGCTATGCTGACGCTAAGCTGCCACACATGTTCAATACGGAGGGGACGTAAGTAATGGAACCTTTCATAAATTTGAATTATTCCAGTGTGATGTTATTTTGTTACGTGCACGGCTCGATGATGACGTCTCCCCGTTCTACTTTCGCTTTTTCGTCTATACCAATCAGCAAATAATAGCTGTATATATATATATACATAGGTATCACTGATGCGTTGTCGGCCAGGAAATGAGAAGGTAAAAAAGAAGGTACTGGCTCTCAAGCCCCCAGCCGGA
>DWPT01005910.1:0-11850 GCA_018251895.1 Agathymus mariae mariae
TGATGGTAAGTGGTCACCGTCACCCATGGACATCAGCAAGACCAAAGGTATCACTGATGCGTTGTCGGCCAGGAAATTAGAAGAAGGTACGAAAGAAAGTCTAGCGAAACATCCAACAGCTCTGTTGAGTGAAAGGTGATTCAATGTCTGGCTGATCGAAAGTTTTATGTTTTGGATGGCATGTCAAATATATTTCAGCATTATTTTATATATGAACAAGTAATACTTTGTGCAATAATGTCGATATCATAAGTGTATACGATAACATAATACCATATACCATACCTTATCACACCATAGTATATAATATGTCACTATAACGCGGTCTGCATCGCCGTTCGTCATGCGCACTGCAAAGGACTGGAACAGTATGTTCGCGTCGATGTTCCTTACTACGTACGATGTGGGAGTCTTCAGGAGAACAGTGGCTTTTATAAGTTAATGCGTTCAACGTCTTATGCTTCATCACAACTTACCGTTAGGTGGAATTGTCGTTAAGCATTAACTTATTTTATGTAAAAATATATCCACTGAGCGGCCAGTAAATTATTCAATCAAAAGGTAAAATACTATTTTTGTTCAGTTCTGTCTTAAACCAACTTTTTAAATCAGAAATTTGTTTACGTCTGCGCACTGATATAGTGAACTCACGTGCCGACGGTGGTCGACGAATGAGCTGCTAAATTTACGCACTATTGAGTACGCTCAAGCTGCTGTTTTACGCTTCACTATGCGAAGCCAAACAGTAGACTGAGTATCGGAGTATTAGTACAAATCCCTCAAATTTACTGTTCCCTAAAGTCAATTGTATCTTGTAAATTAACATCGAAATGGTCTCAAAACAGTTTACTCATAAATAACCTCGAATACTATGAAATTTTGTATATGTATTTTGTGCATGGATCAGTATTGTCCAATTAGTCCCGACGTTGTGTGGTGATAAGTCACATTACTGAATGGTTCTTACTTTTAAAGTTTTTTTTTATGTTAATAGCCGACAAACGAGAAGACGAGCTAACTGATGGTAAGTGGTCAATGTCGCCCATGGACTAAAGATATCACTGATGCGTTACCGGCCAAGAAATGAGAAGAAGATAAGAAAGAAAGTAATGGCTCTCAAGCCCCCAGTCGGAACAGGACGAATAATTTGGCGGTTGACTCAAGCAGGAGGGTGGTAGCTAGCCAAGCAGGCTTAGGGCAAGATAAGTAATACTAGTAATAATATTAATGACTTTATAATAATACTGATAATATAATCCTTACGCGAAGCCGTTCCACCGAGCAGGCTGGCTTCTGTCGCCTTTTACGACACCTTGTTCTGCCAGCATGGGATTGGGGGGATTCTAGACCGCCCAAATACGGCCAGAATTAATAATTATGGGAAATCTAATTTAAATGGATCGACTACATATTCTTAGCCGATTGCCAATAATAGAAATGGTACTATTTTAAACGTACTTCCAATGTTGACTAAAGGATGGATAATTGATTTTTATCAGACGCATGCGAATTTTCTTCTTCCATATTTATAAAAAAACCTGTAAAATGTATGTGGCACAAGCCGCACTTGGCCGATTTCACATTTCAACACAAACACCACTTCAGTTCCCCATTACTCGCGAAGTATATTTTTGTATCGCAAAAAGTTCCCCGAAGCGGTGCGTTCCTTGGAAGGTTTCTTTTGCGCGAATAAATAAAAGTAACATTATCTAGGCGTCTTTTGTTATCGTGTTCAAATGGCAGTCATTTATTTTTGACAAGTGTAAAGATTAACTAAGGAAAGTGCCACTAGTTACATCACGGTGCGCGCGACGTCAAGTTTAACTTTAACTTTGGACGTAATACACACAGTTGTTTAGTTTTTCTTATTTTATAGAATGATAATGTTCTACCCGGTTTTGCTTATGGGTCGTTTTTGTTATAGTGTTACTTAATTTACACCCAAGGTCATAGTGTGCAACACTAAGTCACTGGACCTCATAAGCAATGTGTGTTCTCTAAAGGAACAGAAACAGGTGCACAAGGCAGAAGTCGGTTCACACTTTAATTCACGAGGTGACATTACACCTTTGCCGCTTTGAGTTTACTTTTGGAAATTTTGTAATTTTGTAAAAATTGTTAGACCTAAAGTCGCGATAAATACTAAGCAATTTAACTTAACGAAATTTTTAGGTATTTCTTTGATAAACTTTGACCACAGATAAAATTAAGTTTATTTTTAGTTTGTAAGTTTACGAAATAACAAAAATACTGTTTTAATATACGTAATGCGGTAGTGAATACGCAATAATTTTCTTTAGAATTAACATTTGAATAACGAAAATTGCATCAAAATCCGCTCCTTTAGATATGTAGATGATAGTAACGAGAAAAGAAGGTCTTCGTCAAGAAACCAAGTCTTACCAAATGCATGACTCATGCTTAAAAATACGAAGCGTTTTATTATCTTGGTGTGAGCTGTTTTATTATGAATATATAGGTGGTGCATCCGATAAAACAATAACCAAAGCACTTGTGGTCTTTGGGCTTTGTATCACTAAACTTAATCTCATCAGCATTCATGTAGCATGGTAGGATTTTTGTTGTCGGTCATGCTTTGTCGATGAATTTTATAGCTATTGACAAAAAAATATATAAAAACCAAGATCTTATTAATGAGACAGATTGATAATAAACTTAGGACAAATATATGTGACCTATAATCATAATAGCAATAATGCCACAGTTATTTTTGTTCAGTTATTAAATATATATTGTGTAATAGTAAAAACAATAATTTTGATGTAACTTTAGTTGATTCGAAAAGGCAATAGATTAATTGTGAGAATTATAAATTTAAACGCTTTAATATCTTAAACATACAGTTACCTATTTAAAAATTTAAAAAACTCGTTTTTACTTATTCAGAGTACGCTGTGCACGCTGACCGTTGCAACTTGGAGTGAATGAAAAATTCAGTCAACTCCGCTGAAAGCAGCGCCGAACGAATAGCGAAATCTGTTTATTTTTACCTTTTCCAGTTAAAAGTATTGTCAAAAATAGTGTACCATTTAAACAACTGTACAAAACTTGTCATCAGATCTCGTTACTTTTAAGCAAGAGCTAAATAATGTTGTGATGTGCAGTAAGAATTTTAAGTAAAATTTAATTTTATTATCAACTAATAATATATGGCCAACTTGTAATACAGATAGAACAATTGTTCTACTGGACACTACTACATAGGATTCAATTTATTGCTGGTGGTACCTGTACACTATAACAACTTTACTAGTAACCGAGCCCTGAGATTTCCATCCGGGTTTTTGTTATTATTATTATTATTGTTATTTGTCCTCCACATCAAATTGAACCCGTAGTTAACTCAGCGACATTATGAAAAGTAACTTCTAAAAGTAAAGTCTTAGTTAAGTTATAATTTCTTAGATTACGACGTTTGTACGTGATTTTAATATTAAATCGCATTTATAATATATAAACATTGCGTCCGTGTGTCAGTTCAAAGGGAAAGAAAAGTTTTATTTTTACGCCGTCTAACGGATTCAATATCGACGCGGCTTGAATGAGATCGGGGGTGGAAAATCGTTAATCATCCCTTTGTTGGATTTTTGTTACGGCCTAACTCGTTGCTCGCTTGTTTAGCTGCCATTTTTCCTTTCGGGTGAAAGTGGGTCTGTAGTCTTGACGAATTGTTTTCATAGGAACCAACTAGTTCGGGGTGAGTGAGATAACCGGTAGACCGTCTGGGCTTATCGTTATTGTATTTTTCATTTCTATTTGTTATATCTCTATGGTTTTCCTTTATGTATTGCAGTTTGGACCACTTAATATAAATAGTTATAAATTAATTTATATCTAATTCACAAAATAAGATAAACCCAGCCCTAAAACAATGCAGACGCTGTTTCTAAGCATTAGGCGTAGTTTTTCTGAAGCGAGTATATAATAAATTATAGTATATAATAAATTATAAACGAGTATATAATAAAGTATATAATAAATTTGTATTTATGTTACAACTATCTTATAATATTATAATTATAATTATGTAAGACTATTATTATTATTACTATAAAATTAAATTCTGAACTTGTCAATGACAACAGATATACTGAGAATGTAAGCATAAATATTATTTCTTTCCGGAGTTTCTTGTTATGTCTATTATTGACGAGGATTTCTTAACGCACTCCCGTTAACTACCGACAACCCGAGGGTGTCGGCGTTGGAGCAATTAGTTAAGAAACAAGTGATGTTACGGTCAGAGGGTATCGACACCCACGCACCCCCGTTCACGCCGTTTTGGGACGAAATCGGCGAGAAATAAATATTTCCGCCTTGTGAAAATGTTTTATTGTTTAACAAAATACTTTTACTTAAAAGACGTAGATGTGGCTCGTATTATTTTTATACTACAAGTAAGACAGATTTCTCACTTCCTTACTGTCTGTTAAACAATATCTAACAAATGTAATGATACTAATAAACCAGCGGGTAAAAAGAAAACCCCCAAAAACACACACTAGTTCCGTAGACTTCAAAAATGAAGAATATTCTGTCAAAGTCTCATACGTTGTTCAGCACAGTTCATCACGGTTTAAGGAGGTCTGCATGGATATATGAATGAGTGGAGATCTTTACATCGGAAAAGTCTTTTTTTTTTTGCAAAAACGTATCAAATTATGACATAGTTTAAAAGCATATTATATAGCGTTCTTTAACAAAATTCTTAGAAAATTCATGAGCTTTTATAAGTTTATGCGTTCACCATCTTAGACTTCATCACCACTTGGTGGAAGTGTCGTCAAGCATTAAGTTATTGTATGTAAAAAAAAATGCTACTTATAATACTATTTTCATCACATAACCCAAGAATCTGCTTACATTCAGAATGAAATAAGAGGAAATAAAATATTTGTGCATAAATAGAATAGATATTTAATTGAATAGATATTTAAATATCCCGCTCGTCGATTATAGCTTATCACTTGACCCAAGCCGAACGCAATTGTGTCAACGCTCCGGTAATTTAGTTGCTCCGAAAGGAATGTTTTCTTATCTACGGTTCGCGACCGATCGAGTTCTTTGACGAACTTGTAACGGCCGATTTCTGATTAGATGTTTCAAATCTAGAGCGGCTCAAGAGGCTCCGGTTTGAGAGTAGTTGAGATCGTCCAATGAATGAGTTTCAATGAGTCTTATTAATACTGTTTTTGACCAATGTCCTACTGGCTCCTGACCTTATAGTTAACTAAGCTGAGATATTTTATGTGGGTATTATAGCAGAATTACTTGAGGTAGTGTGGCAATGAAACTCGCCAAAGAGGCGAATGAACCTTACGTTACGTATGTATGACACAAAAATTTATCCTTTTCCCGTACACATTTATCTAGGCCGTGTAGTTTGATAAAATTTCACCTGACTGTAATCCAATCAATATTGTGAAATTGAGAAGAGAAATCCAAATCTTTTAATTTTCTATAGAAACGAAAAATATTATATTTATTATGACGCGGAACCGTATCTCATGTTGGTTCGGACTTGACCGTTTTTTTTATGATAACGGTACTTTCAGTTACTTTACGCACCTAATCGCCTACTCCATTCGTAATGTGTAACTGCTATTATTATCTGATGTTACCGTAACATTAGTAATATTATACCAGTGGTATCATGTAATACTACTACGCGAGGTCAACGCACCGGGCCAAGTTCAAAGCCTCGCCGCTAAAGGTTGTGTTCAGCAATTCCATTCGCGATTTTTAATCTGTGCGCTGGGGTAGCCAAATCTGTGTACTATGTGTTGGCAGCATTGAAATACTGGCGAACCTTCATATACGGGTTTCGGGATGAAATGTTACCTTTAGGATTTACGTAGGCTATCCAATGCAAAAAAACGTAGATCCGCCTACAATCATACTTATCAATACACAAACATAACATATAAATAAATAAATGTTATTAGAAGTTAAGATTTTTTAGTTATGTATAAAAAAAGTAATTTTTACTGTTGTTGCTTTCTAGGGACACTCGGGAGCGAAGAATAAAGCCGTAAGAGTCGTTGATAGAGAGTTTATTATGCTCACAGCAATATAGTAATAAATTTCACTATCTCCGTACTTCGTTGCAATATTTTCATCTTTGCTTCTTATCCTCCCATATTAGATCCTTAGCACTAGATCTTTAAATTAACCGCCTGGTGGTTCACTGTCTACCCATTGTACGCCTTCAAACTTTCACAGGAATATTAAAGAAATCGCAGCTTTTATATTTCATAATTGTATTAATTTTGTTTTAAACTTCGACTGGATTTACTTCCGGAACGGCACAATCATACTTACAAAAAAAAACTATTGTTACTCACATATTGAATTATTTTAATAACTTATGTAGTTTCTGTTACCTAACACTACTAACGGACTTACTTCGAACGAGCGATACGGCCCGTGAGTTGACGTATAGATCACTTATCAACAATCAATGGACATGCTGAATATCACCGAAAAAGATATGACGTGATTGATGTGACCCTGTCGGGCGAGAAAGTGACAGACATAGTCAGAAACGGTAAAAACTAATGCGCAGAAAACGCAAAGCTGTGCGAACTAAATTGCATTTCGCTTTTTATTTATGTCTTGAGAGAGTGCGCCTTTTGTGCGTGGAGAACTATTATGTATTCTGTGGTAATATTAACGTGTTCACCTTGATCAGTTTATATACGAGTACATGAGTATGTATTAAATTACACTTAGGGTAAAGAAATCGTGTAAGGATTCTCGTAGACGTTGAGGGATACAAGACAAAGAACAAATGTGTAATAATATTTATAGCGACCATTATCACAGAATAACGAATTTCCATCCACGAATTGACATGCGAACAACAGGGTTTGGGGAACAGCGTTGAAGGTAAACACTTTGTGAAATTATAGCATAATATTACTATATACATCGTTATAACAATATTATATTGTATTATTTGATAGCTACAGTGAAATCACGCAATATCTAAACGGTGTCGGTTTCTCTTTTGACATTAAAAGCAATAGAATATCTTATATTATAATGTGCCATCGTACCTATAATCGGCTCCATAAGTTGCTATACTTATATGACATAATTTTAAATAAATCTGTTGACCCCACTTGCAGTTTTAGTCAAGTCGGTTAGTAAGTTTATTTAACTGTATCTCCGTCTGTGTATCTGTAAAATTAAATCAAACAAATTAAATTGTCATAACAGAAACATCGCATCTACCTATATAGATATAAAAAAGAGTTCATAAATTAATACTTCGTAAACATTTATAAAACAAATTGTATTTGTTTCAGCTATATATGTACTTGAGTAGTTAATCATTTGATAGTTACATATTTCAGTATAGTGTTGAGCAAATCTGACTGTTATAAGATATTGTTGACTATTCAGGAAATTCTGAGTCGAGTATCTCCAATAAAATAATATTACTGACATAACACGGCAAGTTACGGTTCTCCTAAGGCGTTATAAATCTTATTTACATCTGGATTGTCACCTCGCAACGTTCGACGCGTACATCTGGGCCAGACGCTTAGTCACACTTCTACGATATAAATGTAATATTGCAACGTGTGAATTGTGAAAGATAAGTCGAATCTTGATTTCAATATTAGTGACTTGTTGATTAAAATAATGACTTATTGTTGTTAATTTAGAGGTGTAACTACTTTTGCAACATTGTGATTTGATAAATAATGAATCGAAATAGGGAACCTAAAAACTTATACTTGTATAGGATTAAGAGATGGGGCCAGATTACTGATATACACTGTCTTTTATTAGCCTCGTCTCCTATAATGTGGTACATCGTAGGCTCCCCGTTCCTGTCCACCGAGCATTGTATATTGATTTGTGCTTGTGTGCGCCTAATTATTGTGGAGTCGAACCAAGAGAAAAGGCATGGTATAGTGAGTGTATAATTTATTATTGCACTTAATACATCTGTTAGTCCAAGCGTTCTACGTGTGTATGTTTCTACGTGTGCCAGTACGCGTGTATGCGACTGCGTATTGTAAAGCTTTGGGAAAAAGCCGTGGTGTATTGTCTCATGTATCGTTTTGGCCAGTATTTTCGTTATCATTTTAGTAACATATTATCCAAGCATGTCGAGAACATGCTATTTTAACAGTAAAATGTAATATATTTTTTTAAGAGTTTACTTCAATAAATAAACCGTATAATAAACCCACTCCTAACCCTGCCCTTCGTCTCATTCTCTTGCAGTTCAGTTTTCTGTAAGTTTTACCTCTAGTGAGTGTACACTGTTATTCTTTTTTTCATGTAAATTGGAGGCAAATCATTTGGAGGTAGGTATTATTATGTCCCGTTATAATTACTTCCGTAATAAGGTATTATCACAGGTGTTTCATAACTGTGTATGTACAGTATCGAGTACCAGTACCAGTACCGAGATACAAAAGCAGACTATTTATATATATACACATTACGTTTTATCTGGTAGTTCATAGACCGTAGCTTTAAATTTATCTCCTCATTCATTAATGTATTTACCGATTCACGCAACGTATGAATTAATATTAACGGCTTGATATTTTATTTTTAATCGTAATAAAAGCAAATGTAATGTTTGTTTCCATATGTTAAACCGTCATAATCCCGATTCCGTATGAAACGATATAATACGTAATGAGCCATTATTGCGTCATTATTTGTTGCGGGTCCTTTGATGCTATAGTAGTATATAAATATATACCATATACATTTAACCATTTTATCCAAAATTATTTTAATGAATGGAAGTAGGAAATTGAAATGTTGGACAACAATATTGTATTATATTATAAGCCATAACATTTTTCCGTTATTCTTTTTACAATCAAAAGTTCTGTTTTCGTGGGCTGATAATGCTTTGGAATCAGTTACAAAGTTTCATAAAAATGGAAACATAAATTTGCTCTTAAGTATACGAATGAATCACTTTCAAGATGCGTTGATTAATTATCGTTTTGTGTTGAACAAAATATTTAAATCAACAAAAAGAAGTCGATTAAGTCAGTAATTACACATGCCACAGCATATTTTTTTCAAAAATATTTTTTTCAATTTAATTTGTTCTTTTTATATGTTTTAAATAAAACTCGAGTTTTGAATATCGAACCAAAATCAACAATTATCAACTGATTTTCGAACGGTGAACGATTGTTCACAGGCATATCGTCGACAACACTAAATTAGTTAATTAAACCGACTAGGAAAATCAATAACCGATTACTTCATTTTGCCATTTTAGGGATGCAAACCAAATTCGAACCCGAGACCAATGCTTAAACTACTGGCCTAAAATTCTACAGAAACAATTTTATACCTTTTTACCTGGTAAGTGTAAAATCATAATATTATTGTCGAAGTACCATTATCTCAGTATACTTATAGATTAATTTTACGTACAGCTGGCAAAGTAAACGGGACATTTAGTACTACCTAAGAGGTTACCGACGAGTACCAGCCAAGAAGTAACCGATGAACCACAATTTCACAAGCTTGCAACCGTAGCATTCAAATAATACTTCACGGTGGTTTGTCTTTTTTTACATAAATTAAGTCACCACCTGATGGTAAGTGGGATTGAAGTCTAAGATGTTGAACACATTATTAAAAGCTTATAAAAGCCTGTTCACTCTCCTGTTGAAGATTTTAATTAAACAATGATTTACACATGGCTTCAGAAGGCTTTTTTTGGATGACAAGTGTTCCATGTTATGTGTGTATCACATGCTGTACCCAGTGCAACACGTAATAAAAGTATTAATCATTTATGCTCCACAAGAAAAAAAGTCGTAGTCAAAAATTGTAAATCTATCTAACTTTTCCGCTAGTCCCCGAGTTCGTTTTTCAATTGTCCATCACGGGTTGCGGCAGTTTTTAATAGTTTCCACGCGTAACCGCGGCCGGTGTTCTCGTCGTTTGCAATTGGTTTCTGTTTTTGATTCGCCTCTGCTATCGAGCATTTGTTTTTCTCCAATTATACGAGTACGGCGTGGTGTCGAGACACCTTTTTAAATTCTCGATTAACTTGGCCCCCGCAAAAGAGTATTACGAGCGTTTCAAAAATTAAATCTGTTGAGGTTAACAATTTTGCATTTCGTTTTTGGATTTCGGAATTATGTTTCAATAGTTCAACACGAATTGTATTGTGTTCTGTTGGTTTCACAGGGAGTTTCCAACGCGATAAAGATATATAGTTGAAGCTTCATTTTAATATGATCATGAAACTGCAGAACAACAAAATGAATACTCGAATATTGTATTTTACTAGAATGGGGCAGTTACGAGTATATGAAATTCGATATTTAAAGTTTTATGACACTCCTGGATTTCAGTGTTTTTCAATTGGCATAGTGGATTGTGGCTGTTTTTAATTGTTTTCGTATGTAACCGCGGGCTGTTCTCGACGTTTAACGTTTTATTTTAATACTAAGGCGGTTTTAAAGTTCATTATAAATATATGCCGTTATACGTCTCCTTCATCGCCAGTTTAGTCGAGGTTTGAACACAAACTAAGTTATTATTATTTATATTATTACACTCACTCTTGAAGCCATAAATTATTATTAATTAAATTATTATTTTATGGCTTCAAGAGTGAGTGTAATTATATATATATATATATATATGTGTATGATGTGTTTGCGTAAATTATGTTTTCATATGTAATTTTCAACTTTGTTTTTAGCGTTAATAAATTTATTGGTATACTTGTGTGGATTTATTGTTGAGTAGTATATTGTTGGATAATACACTCTTTGATGGGGTTTTGTCACACAACGGAGTGTTAGTTAGGACGAGTATCAAATCTTCGACGACGCAACATTGAAATGTAGCATGTACGTAGTGTGTAATCGTTTATTGTTATAGTTTAGCCCCGTAATATAGCACTGTGGGATCGCCGTCTTATCCTACTGCGATGACCCGAGGGAGTGTCAGTTGGATTACATCACGGATGGGCGCAGAAATAGCGTGTACCTTGGTAAATCATAGTTGAAACTATAACGCAACCAGTTTTCACAACGCAAGAGTTATCTCCCTGCCAAATACGTAAACTAAACGCAAAAGCTACTAAATTACTCACTGCATAAATAAGTTTCCGGCAGCGTCAGTTTACACCAGAATTAATTTAGTGTGCTAAAGTTATTTTAAATTATTTTCTGTTTAACTTAGAAAGTCTTTTATGAACCTGTCAGGTTTATTTACGCTGTATATAGGTAATCCTTGGTTAACGTTTGCTTAAGTAGAAAAGCATTTATTAGCACTTCTGTGGGTCACCTACATTATATTAAAAAGATACGTGGACCTATGACATTTTAGAACTTTTTACTTATTATGGGTAACCAAGAAGCAGAAATTACTTAAATTTATTAAAATAAAAGTCAACTGACCATGATTATTTAAAATAAATTGATACAGTTAGTTTTGTGTCTGGCATCCGACTATCTTTTCCTTTTCGTTAGGTACCGAGCTCTTCTGCTTGGAATTTAGACTCACTCCTTGACTTTTAAATATTATAAATTGCTTCTGATATAATAGTTATTAGATATTACGTTATGTTTATTTCTGAAGAATTTCTTTTCTAATATAACTATTGTGTTACCCCGTACTGGAACACAAGGGGTGGTCGCTTCCACAAAAAAATGAAACCCTGTAGTAGCACTTTTCATTATATACTTTATTAACACCACTTACTACTATTAACACGCCACGGGGTTAAATTCTCCACTAGTGTTCACTCCCGATTCCTTGTACCACGGCTCTTATACAACCTCCAAGTAACAGTTGTAACAGTGATTCAGCTTT
>DWPT01005911.1:0-11850 GCA_018251895.1 Agathymus mariae mariae
ACCGTAATGTTCTCGTTCTCAAAGGTGTGCGAAGTCTGCCAACCCGCACTTGTCCAGCGTGGCAGACTATGGTCTTAATCCCTCTCATTGTGATCGGGGACCCGAGATCAGCAGTGGGACAATTTACGTTGTAAAGTATGATGGTATGTAATCTTTAGGTATGCGTAGTACAAGGAAACATACACTTATATAAATAAAAGTAGTATATATAAATAAAAATAAAAAGTCAAACATAATAAAGTATAAAGTAATATATATAAATAAAAGTTTACATACCATCATCAATTACACTTTAATAATATTACTGATATATCTTCATTTTTTTTTAGATCATTGTCAAGACTGTCGTTTCGAAAACATTGCGCATTAAATCTAACATTATTACTTATAACACGTTTAGATGTTTTTGCGAACATCATAAAAGTATTTCTTTTTGTATTTCACATCGTGTAATTGAAATAAAACGCTCTAGCAAACAAAATTAGGGCGATTTTCGCGTTACAGGTGATTTATTCTCACACTACAGTCAATAAAGTCTGAACGAAAGCACCCCGAGACACTTAGGGTTGAGTACTAAATCACAGAATAGGCAGGTTAATTAGACGATTTCTCTAAATGGCGTCACGTAAATTATACCGACGTTTGAACGAAAATATTTCTTCAGAAACATATTTATCCTATCGGAGCAAAATATACAGGGTTCGTTAAAAATTATGATCAACTATACAAAAAAGTTAATTCTATATTCAAAGTCAGTAAAGATATAAATAGTGTATTTTTATTTAAATAGATAGGTTCGTAGAAAATATGTTTGCAACCCGGAGATTAAATGTATAATTAATTATGGGCTAAATTCATTATTCTTTTGTTAGCTCTCAGTTCAATAAGAAAACGAAAACCAATATTTCAATAATATACGTTTAATATTTTCGATTCACTGTATAATTAGATCACACTAATTATATAATATCTGCAATTATAATGAGCTTACTTATGCGTATTTATGTAGTAACTAATTAGTAGGAACTTATTGTTAAGCTGTGAGTTATTTCTCTGGTCAAACACATGATCAATAGGGTTAAATGTATTTTCAACACAAAATTTCGAGTCAAACAATCGCCGATCCATTTTTTTTTACTGGAGTCGGGCCCACAGGCGTGCGGCCCACATGATGGTAAGTAGTCATCGCCACCTATAGACGCAGTGATGACATGGATTTGCAAGAACATTACCGGCCTTGAAAGATTCGTTTTAGCGCTCTTTTTACAGAACTCCGTAATAACGCGGAAGAAACCTCAGGAGAAACCTATTCCATAACCCGCAGTTCAGTATGATTAGAAACGCGAAGGAACAATAACGATTACCACGTATTAATTACGCGTGGATAGAACTGCATTCTTTGGCGAGTTGTGCGATGGTGAAAGGTAGTTGTGGTGCCAATTAGTTGTGTTGTCCCTCAGAACCATTGTACTGATGGTAGAAAATATTAGAGGGCCTATCTCTTTTCGGACTAAATTCTTTTAGCCTGCCTGTGCATCTGAGATTGCCGCTAACTCTAAAAGCACGCTTAACATTAAAATTCAACTTTTAAAGCGGATAAAAATATTTATCAGATACAAAAAAAATAATTAATTTTTCCCTGAAACACCCAGCGTTGAGAAATAATAATAAAATGTCTATTTTGTTAATTTTATTTTTTTTATTTATTTATTTACTATTATAGGCTTTATTATATTACTTTTGTAAATGGTCTCACGTTAACTGTACCGTCACACCTAGCTGCAAAAACTCCTGTCTAATAATGTAATGTAATTTAATCTAACAAAACGTATAAACTTTCTTGTTTACTTAGAATCTAACACGCCGTACAAAAAGTTTAAATTAATTTAAGGATCCAGTTTATAAAACTCACCTGGACTTTTATTGTAACTGGGCTCCTTAATAATATATGTAGGTGATCTTTTTGTAGTAGTATTAGTAGTAGTACATGTAAATCCGTGATAATCAGGAATGTTATGGAGCTCCGTAACCGTAACCGAAACTATCGGATACTCGAAATACAAATAAATACGAAAACTTAACCGAATCCGATAAAACGTTCGAATAATATTGAATAGTGGCAGAGTCTAAATGAAACACGTCATGACAGGTTTTCGCTGTCTGAATCGATACACTAGCCGCGACCCTTTCATCTGTGAACGTTGACTTAAGGCTTTTTTATCAAATAATATCTAAAAAGAAAGTCAAACTCTTACCTAGAAAGTACATTAAATTTTCTTACAAGTTCTAAATCATCTTATATTATATACATAACCGAAAATATCCGAAACCAATCCAAAATAATTTCATATCTATAACTGTAAGGGAAACCGGTAAAATATTATTCATATATCCGTTTCTTTATCCAGATCCGAAATTTCACATTCATAACATCCCTGCTCATAATACATGTGTATATTTTATTAAAATTCAAGTGGAATATTATAAAAAAATATTTCTAATAGTTATAAATACCTTTTGTAAAGTTTCCCTTTTTATACTTACGGTAGCGTCTCCGTTATTTTGTCTGTATGTCAAAAACTATTGTACCTATTCATCAGGTTTAAATAAATAGATACAAGTGACTCAAAATATGCAGTACCTGCAGAAACATGACAAAATGCCTGATAACAACGAATCACAGATCATACTTCCAGCAAGCAGTGCTGTTGTTAATATTTATTAAATATATAAAACCAAAAGTACAAATGGAGTACTTACCAATACTTTTACTTACTCGTGTCCTAGGTCTTGAGTCATGATAGATGACGCCACGAGCGCTTTTCTGTGACTCCTACGGCCTTACCTAGTGTTACACATATCACATGTTATATGCATAAGAATTTTTTGATTTTCTTTTTGAAAAACTGGTTTCCATTTAACTTGATCACTTATCATTACGAATACGAATATTTACATGCTAAGTAGGAATATCTATGTATGTTTTAGGTGAGTTCACTAAATTAAATGTGCCCAAATACACATATATTCGTATAAATACGTATTTATTGAAATGAGATGTTTTAATAAAACACGTGAAGGCAACTACTTATGGTATAAACGACAATTTTTAACTCCGCTGGAAGTTAAACGGAAACTCGTACAGAGAGATCGCCGGACCTCGGAATTCCGACGTCCCGTTCCGTCGCTTTCCATGCAAATGTGCTAAACACACTACATTTTACCATCTACATTCGAGCTAATTGCTTTTCCTTTCGTCGCTGCCTGAACTAACAAGCAATTTCTTTGCACGAGGAACATCTTATCGACAGTGTAAATAGGTTCAAACTTCAAGTTATACAGACATACGGCTCTGACTGAGCGATTGACCACTGAAGAATCTATAGGTGTTTCAAATCTGCTTTTTAGTGCGTATTGCATATTGATGAAGGCGTTAAGTAGTAATCTTAGTGTCCAGAGATTAAGCCATATAAATGCCTTCGAGACGTCTAAGGGGTTCATAATAAAGACAATAATTAAATAAACAGCGCTCAAGACATTTCATCGCTAGCGGTCATCTACGTTAATCCTGGACCACGTCAAATGTTGAAGACTTGCTCGTACATAATGTGTACGTACATACGACACAGTATGTCGTGCAAGGATACATGTATGTTTATTATACGTAGCTTTATAGTATAATCTCAACGATAATAGCAAAATTAATATTTAATTAATACTAATGGCACTTAAAGAAATAAATATTTTCTAATCAATAAACCAACTGCAATAAACACAATTCTTTTGAAAGACGTACAGACGTAAACAACATGTAAATAATTTTATAACTAAATTCATAATTTATAATTATAATTGTTGTATAATTATAATTGAAGAAATTAATAAACATGTAATTTAGTTATCATTTTGCTTTTACTAAAACTAAAAGCTTCATTTAAACCTTTCAAAATAAATGCATCTACAAAGAAGAAACCAGAAAGCTCGGACTGAAAGGAGTAAATCAGAAAAAGTATATTAATATGAGAATCCGTAATTTTTGCACTTACAATAACAATTGGTGTTTGGCGTTTCATGCTGCTTTGTTTCTAGTGATGTAAAGACATTGGTTTCCTCAAACAAAGCGGGAAACGTCGGTTAGTATATTGTATAGTGGAAAGTAATACTTGTATCGAGTGACACGTCTCCTAGATATATTAAATTCGATAAACTTGTTGCGAGTTAAATTGGTACAATCAAAGTTGGGTAATCGCAAGTTGGTGCGTCGAGATAGGTCTCTGCGAACAACATTTGATATTCATGCTCAAGTGAACAATATTTGTGAGATCCCTCGAGCAGGGCACTTCGATGTTACCCTCTGTCGCCTACTATTATAACAATCTTAACATAACAGTTCACTTGGTAACGTGCGTTGCAAATGAACATCCGGGGCAGATATTAGTATGAGAGATTTTCTTCTTTACTTTGGGTTTAAATGGCTAAATTGTGTAGTTTATACACCTAAAGGTAATATTCTAAATAATAACAAAAAATTTGAAACTATCATGCAAAAGGTTCAAGAGTTACAGCATTTTTTAGGATGAGATATTCGTACAAATGTACCCCACGTAAATCTCCACAACACAGAATATTAGCCCAGAGATGTCAATGTGTAAGCGTATATTTTTTATCGTTGGCAAATAAAAGTTATTTTTATAAACCTAACAAAGTCTAAAATTACCCTTACCTGACTTATCTATGAAATTAAATTGGCAATAGACCGGTGTAGCTGGAAATAAAAATAAAAATTAAGATATCTTATGTACGTCCATTAAGACCCGTTAAGATGTGCTTAACTGTTTACTTAAGCAATTTTCGAGATACGTCGAATTTTTAAATGATGTTTTTTTATTTAAAAGAAGAAACATAACTTGTAATAAAATGTTGTAAAAGTTTAATGATGGGTAAATTGCTAAAAGATTAACCGTTCATAAAATACATGAATCTTAACCATGTCAATCTAAAAAAAAAACTACTACTGGGATAAAAATCTTAGTTCTAAATTGTTTTAATGACTTCTAAAATGGAATTTTACCTATTTATGTATAATGTAATAACGATGATGATGGAATAAACATAAGTATAATAAGGTGAAAAAATTTGGTCCACAAATTTTGTGGACTTATTTTTGTTCCATGGAAATCTAATCTCTCCAATCCAGACTGGAACAGCGTGATGGCTTACGCTTTCGGCCTTTTTAGTTCAGAGCAGAAACTCATGCCCTCAAGTAGCAGTGGCCACTAAAGGCTTGCAGCCAAAAATTTCAGTTGGACCAAATATATTATCAGAAAGTTTTTGCATGTTTCCTGTTTTAAGAATATTTGTTTAAATGATTTATCACAAACACGATACAATTTAAAAGTCAAACATTAGCCTATCGCGTTATAGCATCGCTCGACTTCGATGTGACAGAGCAAAGTCAAACCCTATATTGCAAATTGCCTTCGGGGGTTAGCTAAAGTCTGTAAGTGTATTTTGTTAGTGGGATCTTATTCTCATACGGCGTTCCACAATCGAGCTGACGCCTTGTAGATTAGTGACTGCTGGAAGTTCGTTAATTAACCTAATAGTTAGGTAGTTTTGTATTGATGCGAGAGCATGTAATGTGTCTCGTGTTATGTGACTCCGAATGATAGATAATTTGTAATTGATTTCATTGTTGTTCCAACCAATTATGTATGTATATGTATAACTGAAGATCTAAAGGAACAATAAGAAATCATACAAACAATGAAACATATTGAAATACCACCAATTAAATATATTTAAATGAGATGAAAAAATTTTGTAGGTATATAAAAATTAAATGTATCTGATGTGGAACTCTTAGGGATCAGAAAAAATGTTAAAGATATTGAATGAAATCATAGCAAAATATTTACATTCTATAGACATATCAAAGCTAAAAGACTAGAATATCTGGTATGGAATCCTAAGGGATCAGATAAACCACTAAAGCAAAATGTATTCAATGTGATAAGCATTCTCTGTAGGTATTTTAATACTGAAGGTATATAAACAGAAACTCTGGAAGATCAGATGTGAAACCCTAAGGATTCATTCAACCTAATTATCAGGGATATCGGAATATCGAAATGCCACTATAGCATAATGATTTTTTAATATGATAAGCATTTTCTATAAGTATACAAAAACAAGTTATGGGGTATCTACTAATAATAATCAGATTAACTATTATATTTAAATATAAACAATAAATTGCCGACACAAGAGCAGATCGCCCATATGAATGTAAGTGATCACCGACGCTTATGGATGTCTTTAACACCTAAGGTATCACGGACACGCTGCTTTCCAAGATGACAATTTGAAACCACCCGCGTATTACTAGCTCTCCGGCACTGTAAACGAAAGATAAACATTTCACGGTTCATTTCTATTATGAATAATATTTATTAGTCTCCCATTTTATTACACTGAGGACGATTTCAAGTCAACGGTGATTAGAATTTTTCTAAGATAAGGCGTTTTTCTGTCTAAGGCAACGTCACCGCTTACCACCAGATCAAGCATTGACTTATAAAATAAGTACAAAAGAACAAATATGATCGTCGTTTTTGAAGTTGTCTACTTTATATAGGGATTGTAGAGATATGAAACTTCTGATATGGATATGAATACAGATATATGATTGATATTTAACCGCTTTGATTACTGGTTGGTTGGTTAGGTATTATGTGATGTTATAAGTACAAAAAATAAGAGTCCTAAAAGTGAAATAATAATAACTGTCTTAAATGAGAACGACGAGGCTAGTGTATCGGCTCGGCAACCGAAAACCTGTCATAACGTGTTTCACGTAGACTCCGCTCCTATCCTAAATTAATATCCTAAACTTAATCACTATTGTTAAATGGTTCATTAAAAGAAAAAGGAAAATTATTTTATTATTTTATTGAGAACGCCATACTTTATTTTTGTTCCACAAGCAATTCCATTGTTACCAAGGCGATGCAATAAAAAACTTGGGCAGACAGATTACAGATTATAAATTTACCTTATCACAACAACTATTATTCTTGAAGCAATGCTACGGTGGATTGAATTGGTAACGTAGATTAATAAATAAGCGTGACATTACAGATTGCCTTAATAAATACTTATAGAAGATAAAAATCTAAGTGAGTGACTTTTGTTAACTTCACTATTCGGTCAAGTCATTCAGAAGTAACACGTTTCATGTCAAAGTACATAAAGTTTGTAATCTTTAGTACTTGATCTGTAGTTGTGTTTGTTACGTACATATATTTTTTTTTGTTTTTGTATTATCTCTAGTATTTTTAATGTTTCTTACTCCAAATAAGTTCATTAACTAAACGAACTTTATTGATGTGCGTTTCTCTAATCTGTACTATCTATAAGATTAAAAAGACATTGTTTGTTAGCCAAATAAACAAATAAAATAAAAAACTTTTTATGTACAAGAAATTACCGGTTATAATTTGTTTTTAACATTTATTACAAGTAAAATCCAGATTAAGTAATTTTACTTTTATTTATATTTATAGATATCTATATTGTTCAATAGATCACGGACAAGAAAGTTTGCATCATTGGAAAATTTTCACACAATGATTCTTTACGATTTCAATTGTCGCCTAAAACTGGCAACATCGTGTAGTCAAATAATATAAAGGTAATGTACTATATGTATAACACATTTAGAGACGAAGCAAGCAGGCTATAGAAAAGGTGTCGCAAAAATTTCCGAGTTGTATTATCGAATTGAAATGCCTTCGATTTTCGCTACCACAGATTGGGCGTGTAACAACCTCAATTCCATGACTTTGACATAGCAACACGTCAAAATACCTCAGCCATCTTATTTCTCACTGTTAGATTGTTGAATAAACATCGACTTATCTCGGGTTTGTCATTGCGTGGATGACAGTGATGGAAATATTTGTGTTTGTAATTTCAGTAAGGTTTGAATATGTGTTGGATTACAAAAAAAAAATGAAGAGGGATACCGACAACCTCTTTCGACTTATTTTCCTTTACTTTCTGAAACACAATACATCGCTGAAAGTTGTATGACATCTTCGCTGTAATCGTATATCGGTATATCAATCATTAACACATAATCTTTTTTTTTTACATGTTACTTAAAAGAACCATGAAAAATAGCTTCAGTTTTTAACACTAATTCTGATTTTTTACTGTTAAAACTCATCTATGAAGTTTTACTTGGCCACTGTTTCGACTTGGCGCTAACCCATCTCATAGTGGGAAGTAATTGGTTCTAATGGAGATGATGTAAATAGAGCATTCTGCACCACCTGTCATAGACTCTGAGACAGCCGACTACACAGTGTGTCTTGGACAGTCAAAATACTACAACAATATTCCACTTATATACTTTACTTGAAATTTACCGTCATGCAGTGCAGCTGCTTTTGTTTCTAATGTACATTGCTTAGCCTATCTCACGTTACATCATTACACTTAACGTTATTTAATTAAATATGCGGTTCGTTTCATATAAAATCTTCTACTGACGCGTAAAACGCGGTAGTATGGTCGGCTAAGTCTGCCTACGGTAAATTTAATTAAACTTTTTACAACATTTTAAGGATAGAATTGAAAATTAAATTGCTTTAGGGTATGGTTCAAATTGGAATGCCTGTTTTGGTAACTGTATACTAGGTTAATCATCTCAATTACCGTAGTAAGATACTGATGAAACTACACAGAATATCTGCCAGGATATTTCAGCCAAGGGTGGATTAAATTTGGAGACGTATAGTTTTTGTATATATGTATTATATCATATGATAGCATGTGATATTCCTTTCGAGTATTTTCCTTGCCTTCTCGAAGGGGAGATATGTAATAATAAAATGCACATTTAGGTTTCACACCGATTGCGTTACAAAGAGACTCCTAGGTATTTCCGATAATATGAGCTGCTCAAACCCACCAGCTGTATTTGACTCTTTTAAAATACCCCTGTCAACACTGCACATCTTTTCCTTTCAAGTAAATTGAAAGTTGAAAAAAAGTACGATTAGTGATGTACCTATAAAACTAGGTATGTTTTCAAAAGTATAATTTAGATATTTTAGATAGAATTATACTTAAATTGTATATGGCCGATATACCCAAACATTATTATTATCTTTATGATGAAATAGAACACATTATCATATATTTTATTTTATTTATATTATGTTTATTGCACTTTACAATAAGTATAGGAACGAAAAGCAGAGTTACTGCTAGAAGCATTCTCTCCCAGTCAACTTTTGGGTAGTGGGAAAACAATGAATGCGGTTATTGAAAAATATATAATTTATCAATAACAACCAAAATATTACGAAATAAATATTAAAATACGATGCAACATACACACATACATACACTTACATATATTCATACGTACCATAATATAGCCTAAATGATGGACAATGATGATGTAGATTGCAGAAAAATTAGTGCCAACTTACTGCAGCGTCTCATAATATTCCAGTAATCGTATACGTATAATGTTGACTCTAAAATATATAAAATACGATAAGATTATTAATTAAACCAGTTCAGACAATCTTAGTTCTGTGGCTAAATATTTGAATTTGAGCAGTTTAGTTGTTGATGACAATTACTATTACACAGTTAACAACACAATATTAATTTTACAAACGTGATTTATTTTTAATTTTATTGCGTCTCTATGATGTGATTGATATCAGTTGAATTTCAAGCTAATCATTTGTCTCTTTTTAATAACATAATTATTGTTTAATATTTTACGACATTTACTTACCTTTTGTTTTACAGTATACCTATCTAATGCTTAATGTTATAATTATGCAAGATGATTATTTGTTGCAGTAGATATAAGCCGTGGGTGATGACATGATTAATGGTTGCGGTACCTCCCTCAAGGATTAATGAGGAACCACACCTGCGCTTAAATTAGGATGACTGGTTAGAAATAGACATAGTTTACGAGTATAAGTAGGTAAACTTCTTTTCGTAGGATAATCTCTAAAGGATACTATTATCTGTTCGTACGTGATAAAGAAACTTCAATTGTAGTTCACCACGCTGCTCCAGTTAGGGCTGCTGGGGAAAGTAATGGTGATCTTGTTTTAGGAGTGTTTAGTCGTTTGAAGTTTGAAAGCATTTGTTATGATTCAACAGCTTTCATTATACGACGATAATGAAAGACTTAAAGCGACGGATGAGGTACTGTCAGAAGCACGGAAGCACTATAGAACATCTGCCCCAATTCAGGCAAAAACGCAAAAAAAAAACAACACGAATACCTGAAAGAAACCAAATTATACGAATATTTCTAAATATAAGAAATACTGGTTTATTATAAATACATTATCAGGAACCACCTATACAAAAATATAAACGTGAACAACCACCAGAAAGAATAGCTAATAAACGCAGACCTATTTTACGCAGGCAAACTCAGGTATATTTTGCTTTCACAAAAGTTCTACCCTTACATACCTAAGAGGAATAAGACTGAATCTATTCAACAACTTACATCAAAGTTCAAAATTAAGTAACAAACCAAACAAGAGGCCACTAAAATTATTAGCCTACAACAAATGTAGAAGCGGTATGTAGATAACAGGATAAAACTGAATCATAATTTTAATACTTGAAAAAGAAAACCAATAGATTATCTAAAGTAATATATGGTAACATACTAGGTACAGAACCTTTATTTTATCTGTAACTGCCAATCAGGGCTGGGAAGAAGGTCGCTCTGCAAAACAACGACACTATTTGAAAAATTTGAGAACATAATTTACTACGCCCTATGTGAGAAAAAGAAAAACATTACAAAGGGATATATTTAGTACGAATTGCGAGAAAGCAAAAATAAGAACAAAAAGACCCACAACCATCAACGATAATTCAAAGAAAATTATAGCGGACAAGTCATAAAAGAAACTAAGATGAGTCAATGTTAATTACGTTTTACAACCGACATCAAACCGTTACTTGGCTAGTCTTGCAAATGTATACTTACTGTGTACTCGGTGTAAGGTTTTTTTATTAAAATTTTCACTTGAGATATAATGTATATTTTTGCAAACGTTATTATTTTTTAGTCCTAAACATTTTTATTAAATAGTTGTTATATAAACATTGTACATAAACTGTATTATTATACTTAATTTAAAAAATTCAAAAGCTTAGTATAATATACTGGCCCGAAGGCCAAGCCATCTTTGTTATTTTTGAAGAACTCACTAAGGTTGTTTATAAGTACACTTTTCAGACGCCATCGAAATTTTTTCGACGCGAAATTTTATTGTAATTATTCACTTTATTTTCTATCTCTAATAAATTAGTTTAAAAATCTATACAATAAATATAATGTTAATCCACCCTTGCTTCATAATTAATTAATTAATGATCGTTCACAAACACTAATCACTTGAAAGAAACGTTTATTTTCTCTAATATATTTGATATTTATTTTTAATTTTAACTTTTATATATGAAACTTTCTCATGAATGTAACTGATCACGTCTACCATAAAGGTTTTCTAAATGTTCCGATAAAAATATTATATTATGTATAATTTATATTGTGGCTCATTTGGTAATGAATTTACCTAGATGACCGACGTGTCCCGGTTCGACTCACATCCGGTTCAGACACTCGATAAAATTGTTCTTGGGTCTTAACTGTGTGTGATACATCATGAACGCATCATCATGAAACACAAGAATGAGCATATAAAAAACTAGCGGCCCGCCCCGGCTTCGCACGGGTGTAATTTTATTTTAAAACATGTTGAGATAAATTTATAATTTTATCTT
>DWPT01005912.1:0-11848 GCA_018251895.1 Agathymus mariae mariae
CATTTATCTGTCACATAAATGTCTGCCCCGGCCGGGAATCGAACCCGGGACCCCTCGCTCGGCAGGCAGGGTCACTGGGGGTCGTATTAATTGATTTGTACGTGTAAAGTTGCAATACATAAAACATACGTTGCATGTATTCTGTACGGTATGTCGAAACCCTTTCAAAATTTATTTTACATCTTGAAATATGCTGATATTACCGCGCCATTGTATTCGGCATGACATGAACATGGACAATTTAGATATAACAACCAACCAAGACTGATTTATAAAATTTTCAACACAGCCGGGACCCGCATCCTGAACTCCAGACCCTCTGCTCGCCAGACGGAGCCACTGTCATCGGTGCTATCGTAATGTAATATGTAATAAGCAACATACAAAATAATTTAATATACTTGAATAAGTTTTTTTTATTCTACTGCTGTTTCTGAGAAAGTTCTTGAGCATTGAGGAAAAGAAACAGCAAACGAAATTAATCAGCGCATCTTTTAAATCAGCATGTTACATTACAATGGTAAATTAAGTTTTAACTAGGGATGTTATGGAACTCCGTAACCGTAATCGAAACAATTGGATATCTGCAATAAAAATGTATATGAAACCGTAACCGAATCCCATAAAAAAATTCGAATAATTTCGGATAGGGGTTGAGTCTAAATAAAACACGTTATGGCTAGTAAATTGGCCGAACTGATAACTAACCATCAGTTTTAGACAGTTTGTATTATTACATTTTTATAGTTATTGGTCTTTTCTATGATTGTAACACCAGATAATAATAAAAAATTTAATCAAAGTGTTACCTTGTAAGTACATTCTATATTTTTTCCGATTCCTAAATCGTCTAAGATCCGTCACCGAAATTATGCGAAATTATCGATAATCTGAAACAATATCATATCCGTAACCGTAACCGAAACCTATAAAATATAATTCATTAATCCGCATCCTCATCCGAAATTTCATATCCATAACATCACTTGTGAAGCTATTATTTCCAGCTATTATTTTCCAATTATATATTATATATACCACAATATTCTTTACCTTCAGGCTGTATTTTAACACTGCACTCGTTTTAACGCGCGTCAACGTCAATAATATCGCTTTGCCGACTTGCTCGACTCAATTATAAAAAGTGTAATATTATACGATTTTAGCTGGTTTCAATAAAAACACCGAGTGTCGTTTGTTCTTATGCCTATCGAAGGCCTCTAACTCAGCTACGACTGCTATCTAACGATATCTATATAACCAAGATCGACGGCATAACGCACTTTATAAAAAGCGTTAAAAAATGCCGCTATTTGCTTCTTGCTACAGCTCACATCAAACTTAAACCCGCGCCCGAAGTAGTAACTGTATAGTGTATTTTAGTGTTTCTATCATGATTTAACTTCACGCACACCATTTGGACTTATTAACGTTCTTCAGTAAACTGACATTTTCCAATCACCTCGTATTTCGCTACAAACACATTGACATTTATAAACGGTAGGTCCGTGTTGCAGGTTCTGAGACCAACTTGACTTTTAAATCGTCGTGATACTACAGATACCTGGTTCCGGCGCCACCCATCGCATTCCTATTGCCGGATTGCTTCTGGCTTTTATGTCAACTGTTATAATAATGACAAAGTTATCTCGGTAAGTGTACAACCCTCGACTTTTTACATCTATACTTATGTTATAAAGAGAGAGGGCTAATTTTTTTTGCATGTATGTAATCTCCGTAAGCATCGCATCTGTTTGACCGATCCTTTTACTATTTAAAAGATACATTCTTTCAGACGGACATAGGTTAAATCCAGATAGTGATGTTTATACGAATGAAATTAATCAATTTATTAATTAAAAAAAAAATTGCTTTACATTAGTGTTTTGAAGTAAGATCTTCAAAGAATGTTCTTTAATTATATTGGGATTTTGGAATAAGCTGGGGTTTACAACAAATCCAACATCCGTTCAGTTTCCTTATAAAGGTCTTAAGGAAAAATTTATTACCTACCCGAGGTGATTTCACACTAAGCTAATCTCATTAAATTGAATCATATTTTCCTTCGAGGTGCTTACACCCAAGACTAAAAGTTGTACTCCTTTTTTTTGATATTACATTATTTGAATTAAACCATAACATTAATTATAATTAATTATTTAACCAAATTAATTGTAATGATAATATATTTTCTCGAGGAATTTATTTATTGAACAGAAGGAAGTAATTGGATATTCACATTTAGTTAAGAACACTTTTTTATTGTTGGGAAGAAATCTTTAAAGGCTAACCCGATCCTTGTAAGGGTTATCAAGGGTTACACGGGTTCAAAATCTCATTGGCAAAATTACGCATATAAAGGTGAAGTTTCAGGATCTCCAGTAAAATCCATAAAAATCGATCCTGTTGTCACGGAGCATTTTTCCGGACAACCTTCGGGAAGACGACCCATGATAAGAAGTGCCTCGGAAGTTATAAGAGTAAATCTGTCTAAATGAAATATCGTATCTAAACTAAATCAAGTTGACATTCTTCTGGAAATAAGCCAACAGTCTAGACCAACATTAATACATTTACGGATAAACATTTTCACAACTGTATTCATTTCAAAAAATCCGTAAGAGACTTGAAATTAACAAACAACCTACTTATCACAAAATAAATATATAGCTCGTATCTTTATTGTATGCTACCACGTCCACACATATACACATACATACTTTCTTACGTCTTCGTATCATCGGGTGGCTCGTCTGCCCGTTTGTCGACTATTTAATACTTATATATATATACATAAGTATGTTGCAATCAACGCAATAAAAATAGTACCCTAACAGATTAATTGGTATTACGTAACGAGGACGTGGTTATTGCAGCATTGCCTAAACTCATAAAACTGTTGTCTTGACTGTAATAGTGTGACGTAATGGAGAGATGGTGAACGACGGCACACACACGTATGGGTATGTAATATGTACCAATAAATCTGTGATAGTGAATAGCTGGAAGAGAAAAATTGTTCTTAATTTCAACATATTTGTAATTAAATTAATGTAATGAATTGGGTTAACTTGTGATTTCCGAATAAATGCTTGACGTTAGCTACGTATCGAACTTTGTCAATAATTTTGATTAATTAAAATTGTGTAATAAAACTGTAGTACAGTGTAGAGAAGCAAAATATAATTAAATACTTCATATTTCGGAGCACTTATGAGAAACTCAGAATGAATAATTACAATAAAATACCTTAATTTACATACATCATAGAGAAAACAAAGAGAAATAAAAATAATTTATGTTAGCGCACAATTCAATATTATGCAGAGGCTCGCCCTTGTGAGTACTCTGTGATTTTTCTTCTTGATCGTCGTGATTCGGAAAACAAATTCTTACGTTTACAATCATTTTGAGTATTAGTGTCCCGAAACAAATATCAATTTTCTCTTTAAGCACAGTAAATTATCATTATTCAAAAATAATCACAATTTTATTACTTCTTAACAAAACTTCAAATTGATTTTATTTTATATAATGTTATATAATTACGCCCTGTAACCAATGTCACGAAATAACAACAATGTTATCTGTGATATAGATGTCAAAATATATTTTTTGTACATTATTACATATATTTTACCTTGTAAATACATAATATTATTTTTCCAAGTTGTAAATCATCTAATATCCATAACCGAAATTATCCAAAACAATCGGATAATTCGAAATAATTTCATATCCGTAATCGTAACCGAAAACGGTAAAATATTATTCATATATCTGTATCCGTATCCAAATCCAAAATGTCATATCCATAACAACCCTAGTCGTAAAGTCTGTCTTCATGTTGTAGCTTTACGCCGAAACCACTTACCGTTTAACTCGTCTGCTCATTACTAGCTATTAAAATAGAAAAACTCATCATACAGCCCACTACTACAGTTAGTGTAATGAAGGAACTCACATAGTTTCCCAAGACATACCGGCCCCAATAACGACAGAAGCACGATGAGAAAGTGTGATGATACGAGCATTATGCTGTATTTTCCCATGGTTCCATGGTTTTTTGTACAATAACTACAACTGCGAAAAGCCTTTAAACTTAAAGCCGGTTAACCAGCAGCTTGAACAGGTGTTCGATAGTATACGCCGGCGATGCACATTCGAGCCACGAGGAGAGACATCGAGAGGTTATTAGTCAAAATTGGAAGCAGTGGACTCCCTTATCAACTGAATCTCCAACACTGCAATAAAGACTCATTAAAACATTTCACTGTTCATTGTCGAAATAAGATAATAGCTACACAGTGTGGAAATTGAACTGAACACGAGCTGGTCCAAGAACCTTCACTAATAGAGATCCGACTGCCTCCTATTTGTCTACAGGACAATTAAAATTACAATTTACAACTAGATTTTTATAGACATTCACCGATTAAAAACATTAAAAAAAAAGCCGCTGCAATGCAAATTTTGTAATGTGCTCCAAAGTTCAAAAAGACTTAAATCAGAACATACCAGAGGAGCTCATGAAGCAGTTATATATTTAGAGCCCGCATGACGCAGGATTAACAAATTGTCGCGCTTTAAGTGGACCATGATTCAATTGAACTAACCGCTGAGAATGGCGTCACGATCGCTCTTATGACATTCAACGAACTCATTTATTGGACAAAGAAATGAATCGAGAGCGATACTGTCCAATGGGTAAAATAATGCAGCGGCAATTAACGGTATTATCTTCTGCCCGCATTTTAAATACTTCGTTTCGCTTCAGTAAACGTAAACCTTACCTTGTAATAGTATATCAGTTCAAAAAAGTTTATTAATTTTTATTACCCACAAAATAAATATTTGCCCAATTTCGTCGCTTTCGAAATTGTTTCCATTATAGATTCATGTATTGGATTACAAACATCTATTTATTGCAATATCCAAGTACCCAAAAGCACTATAAGAGTTATTATTTAGCTCTCTAACAAGTCGACCATGACTAATGTTCATTCTTTTATTCCTCGTGAACAAATCCATAATATGAATTTATAACATATTATGCGTCACACAGAATCGCAAACAAAAAAAAAACAAGGGTATCAAGTAACTTACCGTTGCGGCAACCATTTGATACATAACAACCGTCATGACGAGAATTACTTAAATACTTAACTTAATTTTTGTAATCTGGAGCGTAAGTGGGCTGTTAATTATATCTATGTGTGTAACATAAATATAATTATGTTATTTACTTAGTGTCAGAAATAATGGTATACTCGTATTCTAATCGTTCGCTTATTTATTTATTGAATTAATTATAATGACGAGACCAATTACACTAAATAAAAAATTAAATAAAATAATCATAAGCAAAAAAATCATATATGTCGAATCGAAAAAGGTACATTCGTTAAATAACATAAATGAAAAAAAAAACAATGTATGTTGACAGTTGTATGTTATTGTTAATTTTTTTTAGCAGTTTTTGTTTACATTTAAATTTGACTCATGTACCTGTATTAATTTAACATTTATAATTTTTATTTGTATGCGTATACGTCACGCATACGCTTCCGACATTCCGACGTCATCTTCCATCCAACCGTAAATAGACTAGACCAGGCTTACTGTGCCCCCACTGCATGTTAATTGGGAGATACAAGAGTAAATGTCATATAGATAAATTATATCAGATAAATTGCTGCTTTTTGTCTTATTATCTGCGCATACGCATGACAGCCATCGATTCCGCTATTAACGAAGAATGCTGTAGTTTTACCGAAGACTTAACATTTGATAAATAGCATTTTTACACGAATGCAATTGTGACAAGTGAAAATGATATGTCACTATGATTTAACTTGTCATCGATCTATAGTTAGCGTTGAGAGAGTTATAGGAAACTGTTAAAAATATTTGAAATTATAATTGTTAGTATTACACGTTTCTAGAAAGTTATAAATATAATTTTTTCGATCACTAGTCGTAAAACGAATAAAATGTTCACCTGCGAACGAACGGTTCACGTCGCTCATGGCGGCCGTTCAGCCGGCAAAGTAGCATGCGTTAAAACCGCTCGTTTACTAGCTAGCTAACGGCGTTGGACACTGCCATCGAAGTACGTTACTCGCACAATACGTGGTATTAGAAGGACGCTGCTAAGACGCCAGGTAGGTGAAAAAACAGCCAAACAATAATTCTGTCCAGATTAATCGAGGTAGTACACAGCTCAGTGACATCTGTTATTTAGCAGCAGAACCACGAACAGGGTTTGTATTTCAGGATGAAACTTCTTACATATCAAAACTTTTGAATAATGAAATGCTGAATAAATTTTCACACATATATTTCTTTCTCTTTGTAAAGCCTTTTAGCAATAAGACTGCCGATTACTTTATAGTAGGTACATGATGTATGTGAATTGAATATTATTTATATTATATTTCTGTTTGAAATATTGGGGTGTCTCATAAGTAATGTCGGTTTTCATGTGTGATAATTCCTACTCCTCAATTTAAACATGTCATAACTTGTTAAGACTAGTCTCTAATTCTATAATGAGTACAACCGCTTTACTTTCTTTTAATCATTCTCTCTTTGTTTATTGACGACGCAGTACGTTTTATAATAAATAGTATGGTGTGCGATAAATATGAAATTGAAAATGAAAATGTATTATAAGGACATTATTGGAAACAGAAGTTTAAAGCAGCCGTGGCAGCAAGTAAAATATGTGAAATTGAAGGGGAAGACACAGTTTATGGGCGAACAGCACAGCGTTGGTTTAATCGTTTTAATAGTGGAGATGTGATGCTTGAAGATCGTTCGCGCTCAGGTCGTCCACCTGCGTGGGATATTGAGGTTACAAGGGAAGCAGTAGAGAACCAATCTAGTACCAGCACTCGCCGATTATCAGACACCCTTGGACCTTCTAAATATACCATACATCGCCATTTAAAATCAATAGGTAAGATCTAAAAAAGCTGTCGAATAGTGCCACATGAATTAACCGAGGTTCAAGCGAAACGTCGAGTAGAGGTGTGTAAACAAGTCCTTGCCCTGCCGAGAGATAATCGTGTTATTAGACGCATTGTTACTTGCGATGAAAAATGGATTTAACTAAACAACCCGAATATGGAAAATCAGTGGTTAGACAAAGGACAATTATCAGAACCCGTCGCAAAGAGAAGTCGACTCGAGCGAAAATTCTTGTTCCGTGCCTGGTGGAATTATGAAGGTTTAGTCTAGTTTGAAATCATTCTAGATGGTTGAGCTATCAATGCCGAGATATATAATGGACAGCTGATGCGAATGTATGAGGTTTTGTCGGAGAAATATCCAGATCTAATTAACCGAAAACGGGTTCTCTTAGAACAAGACAATGCTAAACCACATACTGCGAAAGTTACGCGGAATAAGATCGAAGAATTTGGTGGTATTGAACTCCTACCACATCCAGCATTTAGTCCGTACCTTGCACCATCAAATTGCTATTTATTCAGATCCATGGCGAAATTCATGCGTCGGAAAAAAATTGAATCCAAAGGAGATGTTGGAAATTCATTGCGACAATTTTTTTCATCTAAGCCCAAATAACGGCTTTACCATGGTCTCAAAGAGCTTGCTGAACGTTGGGGTAAAACCATAGAATACGATGGGCTATACTTTGTATATTAAGGCTTTCTTTTTGTTTGGTTATTTAATAAACAAAGTGAACATAGGAAACCGACATTATGTATGAGACACCCTAAAAAAACTTTTAAGTATTAAACCATAAATTTCAATAATAATCAGAATTTGAGTAAAATTCGATTGCGCGGAGCATTCACTAATGGAAAGCGGAAATGTACAGTCGGATCTAAATTTTAAACATTCGCTTTTCAAAACTCGGAAGTCATCGAAACAGTCGCAAACTCTTCCTAGTGCAGTCACGCGAACGCGCGCAAAACGACTGACATTAGCGTAAAATTGCTAAATCGAACGCTTCCGTCCGTACTCCGGACCCGTTATCTAGTTTGTTCGATCGATTAATGTTCGAAAGTGGCAAAAACGCAACGACGTTTTTCTGTAGGATGCAGCTCGGTGTCACAAACGGTAGTGCTTCGGAGCGTGATTTTTTTTATTACTATACTACAAGTAATAAAGTATTTTATGCCGTTAATAAAATATAATATAACTACTTCTTGGTATACTCAGGATTTTTTAGTTTTATTGCCATCTACGTGTCGAAGTATGTACGGAGGAGTCTTGCACCACTGCTAGCCCTACCGACCAACCAACGTGCCTACACGGAACACCCTCAAACCGGCGCGTGACAGGCTTGACATATTTTTATGCCATTTGAGTGAGTTCGCAAGAGTCCATCGTTACAACTAATAATAGCCCCGCTGAAGCTCAGGTCTAGTCTCACAATAAGAGATAGACTCCTCTGCGATAAGTTGACAAATTTTCCAATGACATTGTAAATCGTTGTACAGTGGCAAATATATTAATGTATGTCCTGCTTGTGGTACACCCTGGTGAACAATGGGGGAGGTATGTCCACACGCTGGAGATGAATGGGTTCTGTATCATCTAGTATAATTTAAATTGTTAGCAATGAACATTTTTTTTGTTTTAGGATGTGCCGCAAGATTTATATGTTAATATGTTACAAGATTCAGTAACTATAATAATTAAATAGTAATATACCACGGATGTTCTGCGGTTTTCACCAATATAGTGGTTCACAAGAAGGGTTTACGTCTAAAAACGTAAAAACATACAAATCGCTTTATAAAATCGTGTAACACTCACAGACAATTTGGGTGCGGTCAGTATTTGTGAACGCCAGGATTATGTGTCCTGAGGCGAAGTGAAGGCGAGTTCGGTGCCTTAGATACACGCATATTATGAATATTACTATAATGGCTCAGATAATCGGCGGTTGTTATCATAACTAAGCAATGTCATAGTGTATGCTATTTCAAAACGACTCCTTCTATAAGTCATATTTTATTTGTTTATTAATGCACAATATATATTGCCGTGAGTGGCGTATTGTTATGTTAATAAATAATTACTAGCAAACAAGATGACGAAAAAACGGCTTCATAAAAATTTTTGCTTTCATCGGGAACAGAATCCTGGATCCTCTCTCTAAGGAATATATTAACTAACTTAGCTGCTAGACCGTTGACATCACCAGTTTCATTATATTACATATTACATTTAAACACTGTTACTTTTCGTGTTAATGGCTTCATTCGCTCCTAGAGAATATTAAAATCGTTTGCAAAATCGTGACATTGTAGGTGTAAATAATTTGCTGGTATGCAACCTACTTTATCAACATTCCAGCTGCAGCGAGTGCTAAAGAAACTTGGTTTGCAAATATTTTTCGTCCATTAGCCTACTTATTCGGCTTTGGAATAACAGCTAAGAAAATATCTTGGTAAATGGTTTAGAAATAAACAGTTACATTGCCGCGGGGACTACCAATTGTATGCGATTGATGCAGATGGATATAGGATAAAGGTTAAATAATTAGAATAATACAAAATAATGTAAATACGTACTTGGATCAGAAATTATCATAGCACTCACTTCAATCAAATGGTGAAGAAACTAGCGCACTCAAATTTCTCGTAATGGTCAGCTCTCACAACATCTCAGAACATGTGTTTGTCAAATTATCAAAAGTTTTATTTGTGATTTTACTAATAATAACTCAGTCTAAATAGAGATAATGATTTTAAAAAACTATTAAATGTATTACATGTGAATTACAACTTTTAAAATTCTTGTTTGGTGTAGACCTAACTCATCCAGGATACATGGTATGAAGGACCACCTGACTTCAACAGATATTACGAAGATTTCAAGGCGATAAGTGCTGTCAATAGTGATGTACTTTTAAAAGAGTACTTTGTTGATTTATGTCATTTTATAGTACTTGTACATTTTGCAAAATTAAAATTTATATATTTTTATCTTGCTATCAACCTTTTAAAGTCCACTGTTGCACATGGGCTTCCTGTAATTGACGCCACTAATTAACATTTATTTAGATTTAATTAATTTATATCGTATAAATTTGTGTATACCTACCTATACATAAGAATATCTCCGATATTTATATTTTAGTCTACATTTTTAGTGTAGGAATGTGTGTTGTAATAAAAGCATTTTTTTACTCAACAATTATTGGACATTATATCCTAGGCTAAACTAAGTAAAGCTAGCTTAAATATTAAATCCCAAGTACTCGAGCAGGCTTATTCCCATTGCAAGGATTCGTTGGGACGCTGACTCAACATAATTTCTTAAAAACTGGAAGACAACAACAGCCGTGAAATTTAAAATGTTACCATATATTTTATTTTCGTGTTAAAATTCATGAAAAGTTTAAAGTCTTGCACATAAAGGTGCACGCCGGGCTTAGACATTTATATGGATATGTAGGTAAACGTGATATTGTTGCTGCAAAATATATTTTTCTTTTGTTTCTTTTACTATTATTAATAGTTTTACTTAATAATATAATGTTTAATTGATTACGTTAACCATGAAATTTTATTTTTATATTTATTTTGTACACACAATAAAATAACCCAAACAAAATGTGCTAGTGTGAAAAAGTGTAAAGGAGATACAATACCCTAATAATAACATTTATATCAAACACAAAGATAGATAAGTATTTATATAAATATATACACACATATTTTATATGAACACTAGTGTATATACTATGTAATGTAATGTTATATACAACATTATATACGTATTCTAATTAGAAAGACATTGTCATCATGTTCAGTAGAAATCTGTGAAGCATTTTTTAAATACCGCGAATGTTAAAGAATCTCTTACAGTAGAAGGTAGCGAGTTCCACGACCCAACCGCCTAAACTATTTTTTATTTTATTCGCATTTGTTTTAGACTGAAGGTAGATGGTAAACACATTACTCATAGTTATTGGAATAAATTTAACCCAATCTTCATAGAAATTCCTTTTAATATTTATATTAATGTGTACACATTTAAACAGTATAACATCACAGCTTAGTATTATATCTTCCCTGTTACTACGCGTAATCAAATTGTGTAAGACACCATTTAAAGTGAACAAACTGCATTGAACTCCGCGGGCACTTCCGACTTACATCATTAAATGGAAATCCGTATCAGATACCGTAATACCATCGGAACCCGATCCGAGTACAATCACAATACAGACGTTAGCCGGTAAAGGGTTAACACATTGAACTTGGACAATGGCTTACCTCAAACGTGAAGGAGCCGCTGTACCGTTACACTACACACATCCACAGCACTCCAATTAACAAGAGAACAATCCCGAATCACGACCGTCGACCACCAACTGCGCACATCGACTACGGTGTGGGTACCTCAGATAACTGAATCTAGATAATGCAAAGTAAGTGCTATAAAGGAGTGCACACACACGACACGCACGAAAGCTGGTCGCACACTTCGGAACTGACAGATCTAATTTCCATCAACGTATTAAACAAATATTTTTTTTTCATGATCATTAGAAGTATTCACCGGAAACTAATTGAAACAACATTTATGTTAAATGTGGAATTTCACTGCCAGTAAGATAATTGTTCGCGTGAATATGAAGATCATTTTAGAAAAGCTCAGAGGTATATTTCGTGTTGACACGTCGCCCTCGAAAACAACGCAGGTTTACGCGTAGATTGTAACGTCAGTCGCGCGGACTGTCATGAAATCTTTGTCCGCGACCGCACGGTCGGTGACTCGATTGTCTGGTAAAGTCACCTCCGTAAAATGTATCAAAGACCTCTTTTCTACTGTAGGTACTTACCGGCAAGATAGAATTACC
>DWPT01005913.1:0-11847 GCA_018251895.1 Agathymus mariae mariae
AAAACATTGTAAGTCATATAAGTTTTACAAACTTTTATAACTACGGGTTTGAAAATTTTGAAAACTTCTAAGGTGATAAAAATAATTAACCAAAAAATATTTTGAATAAACTATATTTTTGAGTTAAGTAATATTTTAGATTTTTTACAATTTTCATGCGGATTTAATAATAGAGTGATTCGTGTGGAAGGTTTATGTGCATGGGGTAAACATGAAAAATTTATAAAGCACTTGATTCAATTTAACGATTAAAAATTGTTGCTGTTTGTAACCGTAATATTAATGAACTCGAAGTAAAGGCCAGTTACTAGTCTATACTTTTATAATATCATATAAATCTGTAGTTTCTGTCTGTACATTCAATTTTTTGTCAAATTTCGTAACAAATGTTCGTTTTATGCCTCACTGACATCCATTTAATCATCTGGAAATTTTTTGTATACTTGTATATCTGTCCATATTACCCATTATAACTTAAGAACGGTTTGACCGATCCTAATGAAAATTGGTATTATAGTAAGAACATGTGATTGCGAAGATGATAGGCTACATACATTTCAATAAACCTACTGATATCTAATCAAGGCTAAAAACATAAAATTTTGAATAATCATCTATATATTTATTGTCCAATCCGAAGCAAGTAGTTTACTATTAGATTGAAAACAATTCAACTATACTTTGTTTTAACTAACCTGTACAGTAGCTAATCTGGCTAACGTAGCTCTATGGAGGTACACTCTCTCCCGCAAGTGCGTCGGTGAATAGTACTGAGAGGTATCGCCCCCGATACCGATTTCTGCTTCCGGGCGACGCGCGGAGAACGACACGTTCAAAATGTTACCAGATACATCCGTGTCGTCCTGAAATTATAATTTTAATTAAGGAAAGTTTCGTTTAATATATTATCTATAAGTAAACTAGGACAATACAGTTCAATTCTATGTTCTCCTCCGCCTTTCCATCGATTTACTTTTTGTTTAAATCAATAATTCATGTTATTATTAAAAAAAAAAACGCTATTAGTTTATGATTTAGACCACAGGGCGAGCACTAATACTACAGTATTAATATAGACCTGTACGCTAAAGACGTATATGTTCTCCTTGGGGCAGGGTACAATGGCCGCGAGTCCGTCGACGAAGAAGCCGAGCAGCGGCGACAGGAACCGCTCGGCGGTCATGTCGTTGAGCCGCACCGTGATCGAGTTGAACAGCATCTCCTCGGTGATCAACCGCACCACCAGCTGCATCACCGCCTTCACCTCGTTCACGCCGTCTGCGGCATTAATAGCAATTTCAGTTTGTGCTTCTTATAATTCAATACCACCCAGACATTATAACATCCAACACAATTATAATTTCACCTGATAGTAACATCCGATGTGTCCTTATGTCGTAATGTATAATAATATTGAAAATCGCTACTCGCTCTTAACTTGAAATCATACAACAAATGTATCATCGTTACAACCCATAGTAAGCCCGCGGCTGGTTTCGGGCGTCCACACATAATGAGAATATGATTATGCTACCATTGTTAATGCCATAATCCCTAAACGCTGGTCAAGTTCGCAATGATACACTTCACACACCTTTGCGTACATTATAAAGAACGCAAGTGATGAAATTATTTGTAATATGCACATAATTTGAAACAGTAAAAGTGCGTGCGCGGTCCAAACTATAATATCTAGCGCGGGATACATTTTAATACAGTTCAAATGTCATCATCATTATCTCAGCTCGGATCTCAAAGTACGGATTCGTAGATGTGATAGAGAAAATTATGAAAACATTTCAAGTCTATAAATTATCCCACGACGTTTTCCTGCACCGAAGTAAGTGCTGATTGACTTCTGTTATGTTAAGAATGTAATGTTCTTTATCCTCCTGAACGATAAAAGCCCACAAATGAGCAAACGGATAAGTAATGTTATATCACCTCTACCGATGCACATCTGCAACATCGTGTGCGTCAAGAAAAAAACAATAAATAAATAAATCCCAGTTTCTTAATTAATTTCAAGATTTTCGTCTGCATTTATTGATAACTTCATTTATTTGTCGCTACAAAATTTCAGGGTACGAAAGTTTATATCATAAATATACTTGAGACCTTTAAAGAATGTCTCTTGAAAATCGTTGTCTTCCATGCGAAGATGTTACGTCTATGGTACAGATGTGTCTCTTACCAGTGACGGAAACTTCCATTGTGGCCAATTTGGGTACATTGGTGTTCAGTTGTGGCGATAACGTCATGGTGCCCGTGGTTTCGTTCAAGAGCACTAGATTGGCATTGTTGCCGGAGAGTATTCGATATTGGAGCTGGGAAAAAATAATAATTCGTAAATCGAACAATTAAGGAGTTACAATTTGACCGAATCAGATTGACTGAAGAAAAATGATTAAATAAAATAAAAATAACTTTTATTTACAAGTAATATTTTATTATTATTTAAATAAAAATAACTTTTATTTACAAGTAATTATTTATTCTATTAATATAAGACCTGATGTTTCATTCTAAACTTTTAATTTAAATTGTCATGCAGCACTTAACTTCATTTACTTACCTTGTCCGTAACATCGGCGTCGTAGGCCGGCACCCTCCCAAACGGGCCCACAGGAAAACAATCCTTATAGTTATTGAAAATAATCTGAAAGTCCTTCATCATCGGAGCGTTGTCGTTGACGTCCGTCACCAGTATCTCGACCCGTACATCGTTCCACAGCGGCGGACTGGCCGCTCGTATCACCAGCTCGTACTTCTTCCTGGGACTTTCGTAATCCAAATCGACCATTGTGACTAGCTCTGCCTTGTCCGAACCTTGTCTCGTTTCCAATGAAAAGCTGTTGGAGTCTTCGCCGCCTAATAAAGACATTGCAAATTCTAGTGGTTACATTATTGATGGTCCTTCGAGCCGATTTCAAAGTAAAGGAAATAAGATTTTTTTAAAGCTTTTCCGGTAAGATTACATAAAATTATAGTAGTTAATAGTTCCCTAACTAATGTATACAAGAAGTACTATACCTTTAATAGAATAATGCACAACAGAATTGGGACCTTCGTCTGGGTCGTGCGCGTATACTTCTCCAACAGTGGTACCGATTGGACTATTCTCTGGGATATAAAAAATAAGACAGTCGCTTTCAAACACTGGCGGCGAATCGTTTATGTCTTCAACTTTTATATGAACTATTACCTGAAATTAACACGAAAATTATATTTACCATCACAATTACATATACAGATTGCACTAATATCGTATTCAAAAGCCAAATTGATTAACTTTACAGGGTTATTTTTAGAAAATAACGGTGACCAAACGACTTTTTAGCTGGAATAATAAACTACCTATATTGTTATTCTATTCACAAATTATAGTCCCTCTTATCCGTTAGTTGACCGAAAGAGATAGCTATACTTTAATAAGTCAGTCTTAAATAACATAGTTTATACTTTATATGGTATTACATATGATAAAATAGAGATAAGCTTGATAAGGTTGAAAACAGTCTACTTACAGTGGAACTCTGTGGTGGTGTGCCACCGTCGATTGCGAGGGCCTTCAGGTCGTACGTAGCGACAGATTCCCGATCGAGCGCCTTGTTGGTTCGAATGACCCCGGAGGCGGGGTCGATGACGAAGGAGCCTTCCTCCCGGTCCCGGGGCTCCAGCTCGTAGTGCACACGCCCGTTCAGTCCGACGTCCGCGTCGGTCGCGCTCACTTGAATCACTGATGTGCCTACGATGATATTGTATTATTGTAAATGTTCTTAAATCTTGTATAAGTCATAGCATAGTAGATATGAAATAGAAATGAAAGACATTTTTAATATTATAAATAGACTTGTTGATTTAATTGGCGTCATTTTGGCTTTGATCATATAATTTTGTATTAGTGGGTCGAAAATTATAGATATAGTATAGATAGCAATAGTACAGCCTCTTAAATAATTCATCGTCGGCACTCTCTGGTCTCAGGTGTCCTCTCGCACGGGCAGGGTTAAGACCAAAGTCCGCCACGCTGGCCAGTGACAACGCTTAGGTATTCAGATTTATTTGAAATAATATTAATGTATGTTTGGAACTCGAGTCCCGACCAACGTTCAAACCACGGCTTATGCTTATGCAGGTTCTCTACAAGATCATCGCAATACAGTCTATCTGATGGTGTATCGTCAAGTATGTCAAGTTGTCGCAGTCGAACTGACCGACTAGCGCGTCCTCCATGATGCTGGCTGTGTACAGCTGCTGCTTGAAGACCGGCTCGTTGTCGTTGACGTCCACCACCGATATCTCCACGTCCGTGGTGTCCGACAGCGAAGGCACGCCGCCGTCGCGAGCTGTCACCGTCAGCAGGTAACCTGAAATATTCCCATCATTTTAATATGATTTATTAAATATTTCTATAATGTGGTTCGAAAAAGGGGAATGTAATATTTTTTTATAATCAAAAAAGATCACTTGCCAAATGTAAAACGGCAATTAGAACTTTTGATAGATAAATTAAGATTTTATGGATTTTACATGGAAACTCATGGAAAAATAGTTCCATGCAATATATAATATATTACGTACATAATATAATTCTATTGCATTTATAGTAAATAAACATGCAACAGTATGTATAATATTCGAAAAATAGGCATTCAATTGACTATCGAGAGAAGAGAAAATTGTTTCATAATAGGATGTACATGACGTAGAGCGATTGAACTAAAAAAAATGATTATCTAGAGGATTGTAAGGGCACTTTATGCTCTTTCGGTAAGTACTTAAAGGTTATATTTTCCCTATAGTATGTATTATTAACAATGCGATCGTAATCCACTGGATCAATATATGAAATGCATTCATTGCACTGCACCTTCATCTCATCTTAACCCGTAACTGTCCTATTGTTGAGTTTGGGTCTATTTTCACATTGCTGGAAACAATTATGACGAAAAAACTAATAAATTTGAAACAAAAATAAAAAGAAAGAATATATTATCTGTAATGCGACATAAATTTCAGTCATGTTGATACTCCATTATTTATATTACACATTACGTTTGTATTAACACATAAAATAAATTAGTAACAAATAAATATAATAAAAACACCGCAATTCCGATAGAGCCATTCGACTTCTCGACAGTACTCACCACTCATAGTCTCCCTGTCGAGCGGCTTGTTGGTGGTGATGGCGCCGGTGTGCGGGTTGATGAGGAACTCGTGGTCGTGGTGCGCCACCGCCTCGTTCGAGATCTCCGAGCTCAGCGCATACGTGATCTGCGCGTTCACGCCCACGTCGCTGTCCGTCGCCGACACGACCAGCACCGTCGTGCCCACGGGCGCGTCTTCGAACACCTGAACGATCATTTATTTCATTGTCTAGTCGCCTAGTTCACTGATCGCTACAAATATACTCTTTTCACGTATTTTATTGGTAGGCGTTAAGCAACGCAGTGTATACTTATGCAGGAATGCCATTTTTCGCTCGCATCTTTGAAATGCAATATTTTGTTCTTCTAAAATATTATTATTTTTCTATATCATAGCTGGTCGTTATCAACAATCAAGGACATTCTTAAAATCAAGAGTATTACCGACTTAGAAAAGAAGAAAGCGAGAGTTCATTTTGTTAACTGACTCTCCAATACCGCAACCAAAAAAGCTTTACTAAATGAAATTAGGAGGAGTAATCTTCCTTGATATTTTCAATTATTCATTGAATGCCGCACAAAACATTGGCGAGTGCTATACGTCCAATCTAACTACTTACCGACGCGGTGTACGGCGCGTTTTCGAACACGGGCGCGTAATTGTTCGCGTCCGTGATATTGATGTGCACCATGGCGGTATCGGACCGGCCGCCGGAGTCGGTCGCGGTGACGGACAGCACGTAGCGGCGCTCCTGCTTGAAGTCCAGCGGCTGGGCCACCGTCACGAGCCCGCGCCCGTTCTGCGATGTGATCGAGAAGCGCCCCCTAGTGTTGCCACCCGTTATTTCGTAGTGAAGTCTGGAAAAAATTCAAGAGCTTGAGTCAAAGATTTGGTATTTCATTAGTCATGTTGTCTGTCTCGGCCGGTGAACACTGACCTTGAACTCGTAGCCAAAAAGCCGGAAAAACGATTTAATTTGGGGATAAACATAGCTTTCAACACATTGCTAACACTTAATTTGTTGAACTATGTAACAATGAACATCTTGAAATTCCTCTCCAAATTATACTTTGATAACGTCGATCCAGTCAAGTCAGCATCGAGCCCTGGGCTTAGGTATTTTTAGTACCTACATCAACCTAATACAGATTGTATTTATCTGAAATATTTCTAGCGTGACTGCTAACTCTTTAGTTTTTTAACTTGCATCAGTGAATTCAGAATACGGTCAGCAAAAACGTGAGCATCGTAAGACTTCTTAAGCTATTAAACACTAACAACGGATTTAGGAAAATAATGATACTAGAAAATGAAAATGCCAAATGATATCGTTTATAAATCCAGTCAAAGCTACGCCGTGACGGTATACCTATTATCCTCGTCGGCGTCCGTGGCGGTGACGGTAACGACGGGCGTGCCCGGCGGCTCGTCCTCGGCCAGCTCGACCTCGTACTGCGGCGGCGAGAACACCGGGTCGTTGTCGTTCACGTCTTGCACCACCACCACCACAGACGCGCTCGCCGACCTGCTCGGCGACCCGCCGTCTGTGGCCGTCACCTTCGGATACCGTTCGATTAGGCACAAGGTGAAAATGGCTTTCAACGGTACTCGAGTCCAAGCCGACGTCGCTTGCTAGGTGTATAACCTAAACAATGGATTAGACAATAGCACCGTCCTGTTGAAGGTCACGAAGCTAGTTATTAACTTTAGTTCAAGAACGTAACTTTTCACTCAAAATATGACGTTCAGTTATTAATTAGAAACTTTGAAACCGACGATTCCATTGACATCGCTACAACCGTAATCAATAATCAACTTGGTCAATTTCTCTTTATCTAATTTCTTCTGTCCGTGACGACAAAATCACAGATTGATCACAGCACCGTTCATACACAAGTCGAGAAGTATAAGGTATATGGTTTATGTAAATACACCAAGTAAAGAAAATCTTTCGTCATGTTAACACTAATTTATAAATGAAATATTTACAAAAAATGTTGTAACAGAAATTATTTCATGTAAATGTGTAATTTTGTTCATATTGATATTATGATGATGACTTAAGGATTTGTCGTAGATTCAATTATAATATAATATATAATTAAATATTATGTGTCACTTAAAAACATCCTTACCTGGGTTATCAGTACGTTAATGCTAAACAAATTTATAAACTATTTCACAACTTAATATATGTTTATTTATAAATAATATACTTCTTTTAATATGAAGGTACAAACAAAACTTACTGTAACATTCAGAGTTTTCTTAGTGTTAGTATGTAGTGTAGTTCAGTGTTATCTAGTTTAACTTATGTCATAATCAATGATTATAACTAACCTGCAGTTGATATTTAGACTGCACTTCTCTGTCCAGCGGCGCCGACGTGTACACCCACCCCGAGCGAGGGTCTATCGTGATAGGCAGATCGTCTGTTCCTCCGTAATCCTTGTCGGATAGACTGTACGTCAGCTCTGCATTCACACCTTCGTCAGCGTCGTAAGCTTGCACCTTCAAGACATATTTTTTTTTTGGTTACTTATATAGGTGGATATTAGCCATGATTTTGGAATGAGATATCTAAGAACTGGATAGCGTGATGGAATAAATAAATTGTCCCGACCTTTTACTAAAACTAAACGTGTCATTTTAAACGATAAATACTTCAAATAACCGTCACTAAATTTCGTGCCGTCGCTCCCGGCGATATTTTGGCGATCACTTGCAATTATAAAAGCTCTTTTGACGTTGACCCTCTCCTTGCGCCACACCCCCACTATAGAATTTTATGTGCCACGGCCCGAGAATAAATATTGCTTTTACATGATTATTTGCGCCGGCCGGGATTGAACCCAGTAAGTACCCTATGCTCGGCAAGTAGCGTCACAACCAAGAGGGCTACTTGAGGTGGTCAAAAATTTACATTGACACTTATTACTGGACTTATCAGGTGATACACTTCTCTATAATACAAAATCACTGGATAGGTTATGTGACCATTCAATGCAGCGCCATCTCCGAAGTACTCAATTTTTTATCTACTCATTAAAAAACTATTAATTTTTTCATTGTAACAACTAAATCTTCAAGCCTCCAGTTTCCTATTACTAAAGAACGATACGATCGGCAGTAAAGACTCATATTGAGTAAGCAAATGCAAGGATACCGTCGCTAGTGTATTTACTATTTGTATGTAATTCTAAATTCAAATTAATTTCTTCTTAAATGCATCACAGAGTAATACCGACACCTAAGTTCAGTAACTGCGGAAGTATAATTGCTGGACGTACCCTGACTATGCTATATCCCACGGGCACGTTCTCGCTGACGCTCTCCTGGAACAACGATGTGTAGAACCGCGGCGAGTTGTCGTTCACGTCCCTCACGTTCACCAGCAGCTGCGTGGTGTTCGAGCGCGACGGACTACCCCCATCTAGCGAAACATATATTAAACTATCAACAAACTCATATAAATATAATTAGGATAGTGGTAATTAGTCAGGAAGGCAAAAAACCCTTTTAACTAGTACTATCTTGGATTAAACTCGATCGCAAACAGGTGGGACCGTTTGCGATAGTGTCATACGTTGTTCAACAGGCTACACCACAAGCAGGAGACATGAGTTTGGACTCAAAGATGGGTCTTACACGTCCTTTGTACATCGGTTGATTGGTTAATTAATTAAAAAAAAAACTATATATTAAATATTGCATATGAGTATTATCTATAAACGCGAATTTTTGGATCAATCAGTTGTTGAATGAATCATTTACAAAAAGTAACCGGCTTTAACATGAAACAAACTATACACTGCTTAGAACAATAAGTTTGATATCCGTTAAGCACAAACATTCCGAATGGCCAACTCACCTTGAGCCCTGATAACGAGTCGATAGCTGCGCACTTGTTCGTAGTCGAGCGCCTTGACCAGTGACACGTCGCCGCTCAGGCTGTCGATGGAGAACTGCATCTGCGTGTTGCCACCGATGATCGCGTACCGGACGGCTGCATTCGCGCCCACGTCCAAGTCCGTTGCTCTACACAACAGAATATACGTTAGACGACGAAATTGGAGAAACAATTGTACTGTCACTTATTCGCCTTCGATGTTTTAGTCGAAAAACTTTACAGAAAACGCACACGATATGTCAGTGCGCTCAACAAGTGCTGTAACATGGTGATAAATAAAACTTAGACTCATAATAAGTGCGAATTACTTAGGAAGATATAATTGGCCAGCGTAAGTAATCATATATTATAAATAAACTGTGAATGCGCTGAAATTATAACTCATTGTTGGATTTCTACTTGGTAAGAATAAACTTTAAAAACTAACGAGTCTCTCAAGGTCGCTTCTAAGTGGATCGAACGAATTTGTGGTCAAAATCCGACACATAACGACCGCTATACGTATTTAAGGGTAACAAACACTACTTCTTAACGTGTTGTGTGAAACGCAGACACGTTCATGAAATTTTGCCAGTGGCGGTCATCAATCGAACTGCCGACCACATCCAACGTTGATTCACTTGGTCATTCACTTACGAGCTTAAAACCACGGGCGAAACTAATAACTGTCATACAAGATAAGTCAGGAGCTAACCATTGTCAGATTCTTCAGTGTTAATTCTTCTCGTTTCCATAAAACTTCTCGCCGGCGAGGAGCTATTCGATGCAGCCAATACTTATGCTTATGTTCAATGTTAAGGCTGCTACAGTGCTATAAAGTTGAGCACCGGTAGTCCAACGAACGCTTCAAACTATCTCGACCGGACCTAGTTACTCTCATTAAAAATTTAACAACTTCGAAGCACCCCGAGAAACAAAAGCTAAAGTTTGCACTTCGTTTTACTTCGGTAAACTAAAACTAACTAAAGCTATATTAACTAAAGCTATATATATTTTTACTAAAGTAAATGAAATACAAAATTTTAATTATAATTTACAGGAAGCATGCGTTATTTATACGAACAGATTCACCCGGTTTTTCAGACTGGCTAGACTTGAATTAGGCATAAGCTCACACAGAAGTTCTGTGACGAATACTAAAGAAAACTACTCAAGTAAAAAAACAATAAATGTTAAAGAACAGATTAAAGAAAAAGCAGAATTGGCCGCAGTGTAGATATTACTAATTTAATAGGCTTCGTTGTGAATGAGACGGCACCTTTTCAAATATAGATTAGTAAACATATATATCTACATTTCATAAGTTCTAGGTTGACCTCGGCAATGCCCATAGTCGGCATCGATGCACTCAACGAAATCCCAGCGTCTTCCTATAAGTACCGGAACTGCCAAGGTCGTTTTAGTGGCTAGCCGTCCAAAATGTCATCAAGAGAAGCTCAGTGAATTTGGAAGATAACCAACAAAATAAAAAAGGTTTCTGCGTCGCTAGCACCGGTAACCTAGAGGAAGTATTAAAACCACGCGCTATACGGGTGTCGAACTCGGCGCTTGATATAGTTTAATGTCAAACTGTTGTAATATATTCTTACTTTATGGTCGTAACTTTGTAAATCACAAACTGTCCCCGACCATCGGTTGAATCGAATAATAACAACCATGCTGATCAAAAGCATCTACGAGTAAATTTCAACAGAAGGTTGACTGGCGAAATATTGGACGAGTATAAATTATATGAAATGGGGAAACTAATAGTATATCTTTTAAAGCAACATTTGTTCGTATTTTAGAGGAATAATAACAATACGAAATATTAAATAATTAGGTAGCGGTGAATAATGCAATGATGTAACAATAACTCAGCAGCAAGACTAAATACGGAACCGGAAATAAGTCGTATATCGCACGTTAAACTATCGGAAAGCACAACAGGCATCGTAAACAACGATTTATTGCCGACTTATACATTCAAAACCTAGACTATTGTCTGTGGCAAATGACAAAGGAGAAACAAACATTTCATTGTTTTCATTTTAACTAAACATAATTTTAACTAGATTCCCAAGTTTCTTCTCCTAGTATTTTGTGAAAGTTTTCTACATAAATATTGTTTTTGAATCACAATAGCCACTACTGTGCATTCTATTATAAAGTGAAATATATATCATTGATGTATTTAAAGTATTAAATGATGTATTAAATTGAATGATTAAATTGATGTATTAAATGTAATTTTCTTATTTCTCTACATGAAGATAAACGACTTTTCAAAAAGTCATGAAATGTCATAATAAAATAGAACAACTACACTGGTAAAACAGGTCCAACAATCAATAGGAATATAAATCTGCGTTATTACTTTATTATATTATTATTATAGTCACACCATAGCAAGTCTTCAATTTGTCGCATGAGATTCGAACCGACAGATCCTGGTATACATATAGATGTTATGAATGATATATCAACACAATATCGGTAAGCCTTGGCAGCTGCTAGGACACAAGTAACTAAAGTAATCGTCCCTGTAGCCTGGGACCAGAATAGGGCTGCGGTATCCTCTGCCTGTCGTAAACACCAGAAGGTGAGGGATGAACGTAACCTCATCCCGTGTAGAGCCTGTCGAGGCACGCGCTCATAGGACTCCGGTTGTGTTCCGTTGGAGATCCCGGAGTCCTATCATAGCGTCGAGGAAGGCTACCGAGGGGGGGGGGGGGGTTAGTGCGGCAAAAAACCCACAAAAGCCCCCGGCAGCCCCCCGCCCCGGGGGGCCTGTGTACGGTGTC
>DWPT01005914.1:0-11847 GCA_018251895.1 Agathymus mariae mariae
ATGTTTTCCTTTGTGGGAGGGAGTGAGGTTCTATGCATGTATAGAAGTATATACCATCATACATTGTGCTTGCGGATTGTTACAAAGTAAATTAATACTAATTTAATCTATATATTTTAATTATTTTTATGTATTTTTTATCTATAATTACAAGTAATATTTTACATATCCTAAATAGGAAATGTCTTTTCTGTCCAGCTCACGTACAATAACGCAATCTATAAATATTTTTTCAGAATTTAGCAATAACCTAATGAAAAAAACTCATCAGGGTATGCAGAAGAAGGTATGTAAAGTCTGTAAAACTGCAATGAACTAGCATGGAAGATTACCCCAACCTAGGTACAAAGCACAGACATTAATTTGCTGCTAGATCGCATCATCATGGACAGGTCGGTAATGTTATTTGATGTAGTTAAAAATGTAAACACCCAGTCGCGTGGCTGTCTGTCTGTGGTGCGATTTTCCTTCAATCACTCGATAGTATAAGTTGACATTGGGCACCAATATAGTTTGGTGACCTAATCAAGGAAGTCAACTGTGAATAAGCAGAACATTTTAGGGTTAATTTTGGGTGTCAAATTGAAAAGTTAATAGTAAAATTGAGGCCAACAATGAGATCACGTTACATTTCAAATGATTGGCAAAGAATGCCCATAACACGACTTTTTATAATTTTAAAATGCTTTTCTGAAATGTTGAAAGGAAAATGCTAGAAAATCGACTATCACTTTTTTTTATTCTATATTATATTTATTTTTGGAATTATATTTATTATTGGATAATAACTCAACAACGCATCGGTGACACTATAGTAGATGGAGAACAGTGACCTCTTACCACAGGAAGTCTTATATTAATATAAGTGAAACAGACTTCGAAAGGTACATAATTCCATTCAACACATATTTCAGTACTTCCAGCCTTATTTAGAGTGGGTGACGAAAAGTTAATGCTCTTTATCTTTAAAGTTACATCGCTTCTTCCTCGTCAGGTGGGATTTTCGTCGAGAATTGAGAAGTAAGTAAAAAAAGTTGTTAGTCTTTTTTTTCTATTTTTCTCTGTCTTATTACAATCTAATTTGTAAAATTGTAATTACGTCATTTCTAAGAAATCTTTAAAATTTAGTTATTTTCATAATTTGAATAGTCAAGTGAAATGTGTAATCATAAATGGCAAAATTAAAAAAAAGTAAGAAGAGTTTTGGGGCTATCTCAATAATAAGTATGTAATATATTCCTAAGTATAACACATAACGAGATAAGTCGAGGAGTACCTACACTATAAATGATTGTATTTTATACAATGATTCGTGTAATTGGGTTCGAAATATCTTAACATATGGCTTAGATTAGATTAGTTTTCAGATTTTAGATTACATTTAATTTAAACCGTAGTGGTTTTCTCTTAATGTTACTAATGTCATAATTTTTTATTTAAATATGATAATTTAATAGAATAAGGCTCATAATCTCTACTGCGACTGAACAATGAATCCAAGACCCTTTCTTCAACAAACAGTTTCACTAGCAGCTAAATTTGCACAGTATTTTTTTCTTTCTAATTTCATATAAATAAAAATGTTATCCTTAGTTCGATTGCTTCTCCATAACGTAAAAAGATCTGTCATACACAAAATATATTTATAAAGTTATGTCCACATTCATTACAGATACCAACGCCATCTGTGCACGCTACCCAAAACTGTTTTTCATGCGTTTTTTCAGCGAGCCGAAAGGAAAATCCTACAAAAAATGAGAGGGCGCTGTGGAGGTTGTGGGTTTTCCTGTAATAGAGGGAGGATGAAAAACGGCAGCCCATTACTCTGTTTTTGAATATATGTTTATATAAAGAATATAGACGAGCTACTGTACGTTTTTAATCATTTTAATTTGGTTTCAAAGTTAAATGAGATTTCTTAACTCGCATTTGGTTAGCTTTTAGATAACCTTAAGCTAATTGTGAGACGTGATTTTGGCCAAACACAGATAGTTTGTATTGATGCTATTCAAATACGAATGATCTTAAAGCGTGTTATGTTTTCTTTATCAAATTTCATAAAAAAAAAAATCATGTTTGTAGGAAAGCTACTAAAAACAATTAAGTGGCACTATGAATCATATCTTAATAATATAAAAAAATTGTAAGATATACGAATATTATTAGGTTCAAATTGTTAAGTGTGTCGTATCTGTATGTTAGAGAGTGCAAAATTTATAAAACTTTTTTCAGATATATTAAATTTTTTTATTATGTAAATATTGTGTTGGTGAAAGGTTTCTTTATGAAGTACTTACCTTCAATAATAAAATGTCTAAACTGATATACTTCACCGAAAACTTATCTTCCCAAAAAGGTAAGAATAAACCTTGTTAAGCCAATTTAGCTCCGCTATTAAGAAAGTGAGCGAAAATAATTTAACAATATTTTTGTTTATAAAAAATGGATGCGGTATGTTTTGTGGCCCAACATTTCATTCTTTTGTTTTTGTTAGTTCTAAACTGACGTAGGAACATCAAGATTAATTTATTTTAGCTTTTTCGCTTACAGTGTGATGTCTTATTGTATTTAGTTGTGGGGCCCAGCAGCTGATATTGAGTCGATTTTTGAATCACAGAAAGAACAGTACGCGCAGTTACAGCCTCAGGCCTCGAGGCTTGCTTAGAAATTTCTTTAAAGCGCAAGCTGGTCAAGCGCACATTGACTTCATACACCTTCGAGAACGTTCTGGAGAATTCTCAAATATGCTAATATCCTCAGGATATTTTCCTTACCGCAAGCAAGTAATAATTAATTTGTTATACGAACAAAATTAAAAACAAATTTGAAATGCGTGCAGGTTTCAAACACTAGTCTATCGGGTTGAAGACCTTATTACTGTGTAGTATAAGTGGGATTAATTTAAGAAATATCTAAATACAACACTTTCTAAATTTCGTATTTAAATACACACAAACACCAGCACAAATACTCTATTGTTGAAATTATTATTATCTATTTATTAAATACTAGAGAGCCGCTCCGACTTCTGGTAAACAAATATAATTTTGCCTATATCCATTCGAAATAATGTACCTTCCAATGCTAAAATAATAGATTATCTTCCGCATATACACTGTCTCTTTATAATATTAGTATAAGTTTGAGATTTTTTGTGACACCAAACCAATGTATGATTTTACCACAGCCTTAACTATAAGGTAAATTTATGAACGCAGGGGCAGTATGGGCGATATTATGTTTGAGGAAAGTCTTTTCGTTTTTTGCTCCGAGCGTGACGTCACATTGCGTCGTTTGTCACGCGCTGACGGAATCAAATCATTCGTATTAGATTAGAGATAGATGATATCTACTCGTATCCCTTACGATAACGGTTGTCGACGACACAAACGTTTAAAATAATAATCTGTATCTATACTAATAATAAAATACTAACTGATTGCTTTGCTGAAAAAATATTATTAAGAGCCTTTATTAAGGCAATAGAACACAAAACAAAAGTTGTTAGAAATTTTGTCTGTTTGTCTGTGCGTTTGTTCCCGATGATCTCAGAAACAGCTTAACTGATTTCGTTCTCGTTGTCACTAATGTATTGCAATACGTGTCACTTAGTACTTAAAGTTTGTTTCATTGCAATCCGTCCGTAAATAAAAAAGTTATGAATTTATTAAAAATAATGTAAGGCGTAGTGAAAACTACGCCTTCCTTCCTGCTTTCCTTAAGCGAAGCAAGGGCAGTTTGCTAGTAGTATAATATATTAGTTAAACTTTATCGATTGACAGATTTATTAGGGAGATTTAATACGTTATCGGCGCAAAGTAGCGGGATGAAAGCCTATGATTTGAAATTTATATCATCTCGGACATTGTTCATTTTACTGTAACGAGCACATGGATCATGTTCACGATGACACTCGAAAATATCAGTCAAATACGTAAAACATATGAGTACCCGTTACAGTGAAAATGAAGGAACAATATTTGTTATTTCATTACACTAACCATAACCGCCCTGTTGCTCCACTCATCCCACACAAACGCTACTGTCCACAATGCTGGCCAAGTGCTGGTTAGGACACATCTTTGACAACAGTATGGCCAACTCTCACTTGTAGAGGTCCCTTCACAATGTTTACCTTCTCCGAGGAAAATTATACTTAGACACATTATTTTGAAAATTGTTGTGTCTGCAGGATTCGGAGCCGGTCCCCGTACTAAAGATCGACAGTTGAATGATAAAGCCGACACTGCTAAATATAATCCCTGTCGTCGTAATTGAGCCAATTGCAGTGTAATTTTCATTCATGGTCAGTTAAACAACATGCGTCAGGAGAACAAAAGCTATGTCGCGGTGAAAGCTGTGCGAAAATATTTTTTATGGATACTGGGTGATTGAAATTTAATTTGAAAATAATACGCACCTGTTTATATTTCCAACTAGCAAACTGCCCTAGCTTCGCTTCGGGAAAATACGCTTTACGCTAAGAAATAGTACCAACATTATTTTGAATTAATTCCTAACTTTTTTGTTTATATACGAATTGAAATGAATCGAACCGTAAATATTAAGTGACGCTTACTGAAACACATTAATAAATTGGTCGTTTCTGAGATTAGCGCAAACAAACGCACAGACGAACAGTCATATATTCTAAAAACTATTGCTTTGGGTTCTATTGCGTTAATAAAGGCCCCGATAGTAGGTTTTCTTCTAAACATTTTATATATATTATATTCAGAATTACAAATGTCACCGATAACCAGACGCTCTTCACCTTAACATTATCAGCATTGCGGTGTATGCAACTTACTGACGCGATATGAAATCGTATCGTGACACGATTGTTGAACGTAAGTCAGGCTCGTGTCGGCGTGTTTACGATTGGATTACTACTGACGAATATTGTAATTGTTAAAACGATTTACATATTATTATAACTATTACGTAGAAGTTATTTCCTCAGTTAACACGCTTTGCTATTTAACGCTACATTTTTTTTTACATAGATTAAGTTAATGATTGACAACAATAACACCTGATGGTAAGCGGTGATCAAGTCTAAGATGTTGAACGCACTAACTTAAAAAAGATTATTCACTCTCCTCTTGAAGACTCTACATTGTAACATCAGGTGGGAGTATAGTCAAGCAAAGACTTATTATAAGTAAAATAAACAAACGTAGCGACAGATGACTGTGTTAAAGTGATCAAACACCAAACGAAATAAAGCAATTGCGAAGCTCAGGGAATATTTTTTGCTTCTACTTGTTTATTTATCTAAATCCATCAGAGTTATCTAGTGTTAAATTCTTTTACAAAATCGAAGTAGCTATACCGAACGGCACACCAAATGCTTGCCAAAAATCAGCAGAATGTGAGAAATCAGCTATTAAAATTCGTTCATTCATCGTTCGACTTCCTGGTTAGAGGAACAAATAAACTTATAGGTCATTCAACTTATATATCAAAAATTATGAATTCATATATCTGACGAAGCCATGTGTTTCGAAAGGTACGGGGTCCTCGGGTGGCGTTGAAATAACTATAGGTTTCGGTTATGTTGCGATTAACACAGACGATAACTCTAGTTACAACAGCAAGAATTGAAAATGTTTCGTATGAGTGCGTGAAATTGTCAGGGGTTATACAATTTTAAAGTATGTCGGTGGCTTCAAAAACGGTTAAATCTGCGACAATTGACGTTGACTGTCGTAATACAGACTTGAAGCCACTGACGCGTAAGAGATTTGAACATCTGTTACGCTGCGACACCGCATCAATTCAATAGCAAGTCTTCATCGCAAATGTTTGACATTGGTTTAAAAAAATATATAGCTTGTAGATAGCAAAAAAAATTCTTATGGTAAGTGAATAATCGTTCGTATCATATCAGTGGACGTGGGCAATATAAGAAGAATAATGAATACAACGCCAGGTCTAGAGTAGCTCTTTTTTAAGATTCGATAAGATTTTTTATTTATTTTTCATCTCCATTTCGTAAAATTATTGGGAAACTTCACGAAGAAACTCATTTCTTAATTTAACATCTAATAGGATCATCAGAAAACGGATTAAAAGTTTCAGACAATTTGCCATCAAGTCAAACAGACGTTCGAGCGGTGGCCGTTACAAGTCGATAATAGGTACAAAGAGAACTAATGTACATTATTCAAAGGTTTTAGTAGCCAATTACCAACCACGGATCATAACCTTAGTGTTGACAGTAATAGTCTATACTTGCTATATAATGTTATCTAATTTCGTAACAATAAATTTTCGTTTTATAATATCGCGATTTTCACCCATAGACAAAGCGAAAACGTTTTCACAACAACTGTTTTCCGAAGCGAAGCAAAGGTGGGTTAGTCGTATGTACAAAAAAAAATCAAACATGACTCGTAGCAACGCGTAATTTATTATCTGTTACGTAAGTACATAGAGGTCCCGCCATCTACTAACCGCAGTGCAGGCCGGAATTTCCTCTTTGCGATAACGGCCGTAAACTTAAACAGCCGATTTATGTATGTGAAACGGACATACCAGTGACTGGCCCATGTTATATTAAATGGCCGCTGCTACCCATATATAGAGTAGATAAAATGTGAATAGGAAAATATAATGGATTGGAATTAAGAACGAAAAAACGTATAAGATGCATCTGTCATTAGTGTCAAGTGTCACCTAGAGTTCCATCTCGTCGCAATCTTGCCACAACAGTCATCCCTGTAATCGTTTCAAAATATTAGTGTATAATATAAAAATTGTGAGGACCTGAATGTGCAGTGTAAACGAATGAAACTTTTTCCCTTTAAATACACAAAATTAATAAAATGTTATTGCCGAAAGGGAGTGAAGCTCAGCATTAGGTATATGGTCACGAAACAACGACTGCCACTGGTTTTTAGAGCGGCGCAAGTCATTCAGTTCGGATAACTTTCAAAATACTTTGACATGTATGACTGTAAGAAGCATCACACAAGAAGAAGTAAGCAGCAGCTACGCGTGAGTCGTAAAATTTTTTGATTGGAATTCTCTTTAATCGCCGCTTCTATTAATTATCGTTAGATAGATATCGTTAAGCATGTCAGACGTCTTTACATTTTTAGCCACATTGGCGACACTATTTTTTAAAGCCGTAAACAAACACCGAATATTTTCGCAATGGGAGTATCATTCCATAAAGACTATTCACACAAGTGAAACGATCCATCAAAGGCCCCAAGGTTCACATATAAATGATACTGGCGTGTGGTTGAAAGAACAGCGCTTGTCTTTTAAATTAATTGTTCGGGATCCGGGAGAGTTGCAGCGTTTTTCGTTTGCTGACCACACTACGAGCGGTTCAGACGCTGCGTTATCAATAGCCGACAATAAATTGAGTTCATTTTTATCAAACGTCTTATAATTTTTTCTTGATATACATATCACATATAAACCTTTTACCGTGAATCAATCTATCTATTAGTCAAAACCGTACGAAAAAACGTGCCATACTTTTTGGGCTATCGTCTTCAAACACAGAGACAAAGGATTCGTTTTTTACCACGTGGTCTATCTCTATCCGCGATAATGTACCTTTTGAATGCTAAAATAATTGTTTAAATTGTTTGGTAGCATGATTTCGGAGACAATTCTCTTCACAATATGTGTGATGCCTATCAATACTCACTTAGTCGAAAAGGAGGCACCTAGGCCCAGCAGTAAAAATTGATGTAAAGATGTACAATTACAGATTGTTGGTAGACTCTGATATAATTAGAATACGCTAATTAAAATTGGATATAGTAATTCTTCATATGGGAGAAAAGAATGAATCACCGGTAATTACGTTAAATGAACGGTGATTGTCCAAAATAAGAAAATTATCATTCAAATAAAAGTGAGACAGAGCGTCGCATTTACCTTTTTTAATACTAGCGCACTATTATATTATAGCGCATTATTTTTTTAAGAATTTTATACTTAACATGAACACTCAAAATAAACATAAAACAAGGTCTTTTTTGCAGGTGTATAAGTGTGAACGAAATACAGCAAAGCTATCACCGTATCGTCTATTTTTAACGCGTGTTTGTATGAACAGGGCGTTATACTAAGAACGTGGGGGAAGGCGGGGAGGTTTGGTATACGTCGAAAGATGCGGATGACGTTAATAAGTAAGTTAAAGTACACCAGAGGCTTGGCGTCGTGGTCTATACGTGTATAGACCAGTATACAGACCGTTGCTTAGACACATTCACACAAATTTTCATTCTGCTATTAATAGTTCTTTACGACAGTAACGGTTTGTGGTAGCTACCGTCCTTTTAGAACCAAGCGAGATTTTTTTACTTCCTTGATTGCAGTAGTGAAGAGCCAGTAATAGCGGTAATCTCTACGGTTGTACGCATGTGCGGTATGTCCGCGGGCGACAGCCACAACTTACCATAAGATAGCTCGTTTGCTCGTTTGTCGACCAGTTACATAAAAAGTATTAGGAAAAAATAACGCGCATACTTATATTAATAAAATATCATAATTATGAACAAATTTTAAGTTGAATTTGAATATGACAAGCCGTAAACATCTCCATGTTACCTTTACTAGGGCAATTGTACAGTAGTTTGTTTTTTAGTATTGGCTGTAAAGTATTACTATAAAGTAATCACGTGTGTCAATAAATAAATAATGAATAAATAAATGTGTTTTCAACCGTCTCCCTCGTTTATACCATACTACATTAGTTATGTCGACAACGTCAAATCTTGAGCAACGTTTGTCTTCGTGTCTTTATAGCGGACTCTATTTAGTAGGTGGTAATTGCGAGAACGATTTCCCTTCATACATATAACAACCCCGTAGAAGAGTTGAGACTGTGCTGAGTGAACCGTCTCACATGAGATTCCCGGCGGAACAGCCGTATATATATAAATTATGAAGTTGGCATTTCATAATTGTCTTGTATAAAATTTTAGTATCTGTAAAAATGTCGCTAGTACTGTATAGCTGTGTTATTATTAACTATTGCCTTTTTTAACGCCTTCGACACTACGAACTCTCTATTTCCTTCTTTTTCGCCTTCTCCTTTTTTCTTTTTCGATTTATTGTGTTGCTTTAGATATTTGTTTTCAATTTCAAGTATGTTATGTGGCAGAGAACATTAATGGGAATTTGATTTTGAGTACAAACAGTAAAACTTTAGATTTACAGTTTAATATTTAAATAAATATCTAGATATTCTGAATGCTACAACTCTAAAACTGTATTCAAGGCATCATGTTTATCCTAACTAGTCGAAGCAAATTAATACTGTAATAATATGAATATCTAGAACTAATGAATAACTAGAAATAGAAAAATAACCTTACCCTTAGGAAAAGCACTTGCATTATCCTAGGACTGGATTTTTTTCATTCTTTCAATCAGAAATACACGTATTATATGTAACTTTTTTATTTATGGACGGATTGCAATGAAACAACTTTAAAAATCAAGTGAAGCTTACCGGAATACATTAGTGAAAACCGAAACAAAATCGATTATGCCGCATCTGAGATAAGCGCGCACAGGCCAGAGACAAGCAAACAAAAATTGTAACGACTAGTTTTTTGGGTTGGTATCCTTCATGTACAGAAGACGATCAGTTAGAATTTTATTGTATGTAAAGACTGGTTTATAATTTCCAAAAATATTAAAGAAGCCTATTTGAGCCTTGTCGAAGCCACCATCAAACTGTTTATATTAAAACTTTGAATCTAATGCACAGTATAAATATGCTCTTATTATTCTTTATAAAGATAATAAATTGATTTATGTTCTCTTAAACAGAACCTTTTTTGTTCGTCTTCGTTAAAGACTTGCTTTCTACAATTTTAAATCTAAGTAGTTTATGTATTTGCCTTAGCTGAAAGGTAAAAAACAATAGGTAAATGATTGATTCTTGCGGAAATTAGCAAAAACTATCAATTTATCCGAACAACATAGTTTTTGTTAATGGAACGTGAAAATGATTAAATTAAGGGTATTGAGTAAGGACAAAGCGAAGTTTTCATTTGGATTTTATAAAATAACGACACTTTTTAGCTTAACGTTTTCAGTTCAGTAATTAATTTTTGTGTTTTTTTTTTTTTATTTTAAGACATTACAGTCTCTTTATAATGTTATCTATTTTTTATTTAATTATTCTTTTTTTGAATATTTTTATAACTATTCAGTAAGTTAAATTTACCCTTAGTTTGTTTTTATATATTTAAATGTACTCACGTGGATGTTTGATCTTGGAATACAGTTACACCAAAGCAAATGTTACAAGAAAAACATAAGCATGGTTACAATACTTATGTACCAATCGTTCAGACTTATGAGCTTAAGACAAGTTCATTACACCCTCACTAAAGTAGGCTTAAAACTAATAATTTTTTAGACAGAGAATTTTTTATAAAGATCCTTTGAATTCTAGTATATTAAGTCTCAAACCTGTCCATAAAATTTTAAAGCGATCTGCTGATGTCATTATTTCCACTTACATTTTCTTAGCACTAACGGATAATTTTTTAAAACAAAATTTTCTTCATTTCTTCTGTCAAATACCCATTCCCCGATATCCGTGGATGCCACCCTCGTGTGTGACGTGATTAATGACGTCACGACCGAGATGTCATTACCGTCCCGATCAGTCCCGGCGGTGACGGAATTTATTTTATTTAACGACTGCCAGTTTTCTGGAAAAATGTTTTGTTTTGCGGCTAAGATTTCATATGATTTTTTATACTCGATCTTAAAAGTAAGTAAAGCTAAGTAACATGCGTTAAATTATCATCAGCGTTTTTGGGGCTTGGAATTCGTTTTTACAATAAGGTTCCGAAGTTGATACGGGAGTTACCTACTGGAACTTTTATGCGTCGCGTTAAAGCACAGCTTATAGGCAAAGGATATTATAATATAGATGAATATATTAATGACAAGGATGCCCCAAAATAATAGTGTTCCAGTTTCGCGCAGGTTTAAATTTACTTTGTAATTACCATGTGTTATTTTAAAAGATATCCTGAGGAGTTTCTTTCGCCATTTCTTCTCCTCAATATTAAAGCACTTTTTCAAAACGGTAGTAGAAGCAAAAAATGTTTTTGAATTTGAATAGTTTGGAAACGGCTGGAGGTTTTTTTCTATACGATTGGTTTAATTTGACTATCGTAAGTTCTCGTATTTAACGCGGTGTGACAGTAAGTGATACTTAGTAACTGCGGGTGCGGTTAATAGTTGGATGAGGAAAACCTGATGTCAACCTTCAAACCTCATATTAGAAACTTAATTATTATATTTTGTAGTGCAATAAAAAAAAAATCGGTTGGTTTTAGATGAGAGGTTCTAGGCACATAGATATGAACAACTATCCAGTACCATAGAGGTTACACTGGGTGATACACAGCCCAGCCCGCAGGTTGAACCTAGAGCTCTGTGCGTTAGAAGTGCACCTTGCGCTTCGCGTTGAGGAGGTTTGGAGTCATTCATGACAATAAGGCGAAGATAATGTTAAAAAAAATGAGACTTGTGGATTAATTTGCGTAATGTTTTGTTTTTTCTGACTAAAGTTGTCATTATATTATAAAACATAAAAACCTATAAATTTTTAAAGTTTCAAATTTTAATTAAGTCTAATAAAATAATATTTTTTAAGTCTTTCTCTTAATCACCTAAAAGTTTGGCAACTGACGCCAAAATATATCCACTAGCGATCCGTATCATTATTCGAGAAATTAATGGATTTACTGGCAAGAGCTACCTTTCTTATATATAATTAATATATAACGTACAACGTTAATTAAAAAACAAAAAGCTTATCAAGTACAAGATGAGCCCCAATCGAAA
>DWPT01005915.1:0-11847 GCA_018251895.1 Agathymus mariae mariae
ACATACAATTATATTGTCATCGAAAGCTACAGTCGTTTCTACGTAAATAAACGTGTATTGAATGAATGAATAAAAAATTTATTCATCTTAACGACACAAACAATTTTGCACTCGATATAATTTTTTATTAATTTTTTTTATTCAAAATCATTTAGTAGTTCTGTAAATACATACATACTGTAAATGCACACAACGGCACTTCGACCTTGTAACTGAATACATTTTACTTTTAATCCTAAAAGTACGAAATCTACGAAGTCTAGAACCCTCCCAAATGCACAAGTAACGCTGAATTAATCTGAGTGGAGTGAAGTCTGCAACATGAAGGACTTAGCACCGTTGGTCACCAGGATGAACCACAATCATGGAAGTTAGCTTCAACTCATCGATTAATAGAGCAACTTACATCTTAGCCTTCACCCATACTATGCGCGTCAAATACCAATACGAGTATCCTTGAGAGAACTTCCCTCACACGCTGTTGTTAGAAAAACTCAACGGTTACATGTTAATGATTGATGTGACAAGCTAAGATTGACTATCATCAATCAATCTGTCCAATTCATAATGGACAATGTACTCATGACTATTGGCAAACAGCTGTAGGTACTCAATATTTGATATCATAGATTAATGAACCAATAATATATTTAATTATATTTTAATGTTAACCATATGTTTTATTTGACCCAGCCCAATAGACGTAGTTGTGTAATATATGTAAATAAAATTGTTTTGATTTTTAAAGCAATGTAGAAATGAATGCCTTGATTATAGAGCTACCTACGGAATATTATTGTGAGATTGTTTATTATCGCGCATTAACTAATTTTATGTAAAAGAACATTCCAATAGAACTTTATATTTTATAAACTCAGTTTGAAACTCAGTAGTAATGCGGTTCCCCGCTTCCTTTCCGATCGACAACGCGTCGTGATGCCTTCGGTGTTACTGCCCATGGGCAATAGTGACCACTCACCAGACTTTACTCGTTTTTCGACTAGTTTTATAAAAATAAGAATGTGTTTTGAAGTTACACAGATGCACGAACAATTACAAATACGCACATTTATTATTTTATAAAGATATGTTATATTTAATCTATGATACAATATGCATAAATGTATTTACAACAGTCCTCAATGATTAAACAATTTTTGATTTGAATTAATCTCCTAACGCGTTGCCAGGGTGGAGTTAAAGGCCTGGTTGGACAAGGCCACGTACTCCCACGGCGAGTCCATTCGTGTCGGCGTTATCGTCTCCAATCAATCCTCAAAAACTGTTCGACGTATCAAGGTAATAAAAATTTATTTTTATTTATTTTTAACAACGGAGGGAAAAGTTTTATGAAATTTTTACTTAAACACTTTATTGAAGGACAAACTAAACATTTATTACTGTAAAGACATTGCTAGGAAAATGATGTACAATTAACATGACTCATATTTTGTGATTATATAATAAGAGGAAGCAACAAAATAAATGTTTCGTTTATTTATTTATTTATTCAACTCCACATAAAATGTGTAAAATTAAACTTTGATATTCTAAGTTTAATTTAAGTAACGTTAAGCTATATCTAATCCAGAAATTAGATTAGCTGATATCGGATAACTCGCTATTTTATATTTCAAAATGAAAGTTAATAACATAGCAGTAGTTAATAACATTGTCGAATCGCCATGTCTTGTTATTTACTAAATTAGTTATTAAACAGTGAGTCCGCAAGTGAGTCAGGCCGTAGAATAGAATACATTGAAAAGTCTTAAAAAAACAATCTTATGGAAACAAGATAAACGAATGTAACTTCAAAGCCGTACCAAACCAATGTATGCATGTAAAATCCTAAATTCAGATGAAGCACTCAGATCAGATTCAATCATTGAACCGATTCATCTGGTTCATTGTTCATTGTTTGGAAGGTAAGAATACATATGTATGTATATAGAGATGATTTCGTAGTTAACTGAAACTATGGAATCTAACAAAACTAAAATTGAAACTCAAAAAATATTAAATGTAATTTATTAAAATTAATTGAAATTGATACCGAACTTAAGAAACATTTTGTTTAAAATACGGTAAATATGAAGTTGTATATAAGATATAATTGGCATAAAAGACAATAGTATCAATCTCGAAATCTGATCGTAAATCTTTGTTTACTAGTCAACATTTGTATACACTTATTGCATTACATACAATTGTTACATAAGTAACAATAATTATTAATTCACGGTTTTTCCTGTCTATGATTTTTTGTTTTATTTTCATAATAGAATAGTGAAATTTTTTTTGACAAATTTTTAATGTTTTTTTTTTTCACTCGGGTTTTAAATTTTCTGAAAATTTGTCAATCACAGTTTTCAAGCGAGAAAACGTTTAAATAGTTTATAAATATTAAAAAATATTGGTATGTCGCCAAAAATTTTAAAATCTATTATTTTGTTGTTACACCTGTGGTAGTCATTGCGTTGAATGTCTACAAAGTCAATAATATCCTAAACTCATCTAAATAAATGACATTGTTGAATGACCTATCGTTCGTATTGAAGTCAGTTCACTGTATTAGATCCAACTTTTTTGACGATATGTTGCCGTTTGCAGATGGATTGGATGATGTGGGCGTACGGTTGTTTTGTTAACATAATTCCCTAAAATATCTATGCATAACGGCTTGTAAACTATTTTTAACGTAGCTTAAAGCTATTATGAAATAGCTGAGACACATTCGCCTCATTCTAATTTTGCTCCGCTTCAATTGTTAAGCCACTAAACCCTTTTTGACAGGACTAATAAGTCCCAACAGTAGAACTGGCGCAAGACTGAAGTGACGTCACACTTACCGAGTTTATTGAACTCAAGGATAAAGGTGAACATTTTTTCTGAATCGAGTATAAAAATTTACACTGTGCAATATAAATTTAAAAAGGTTTTTTGTTTAACATCCTTGCGTAAATTTTAGGACTATAAAAGAGATAAGCCCAATGGGATGTCGTAACCTTCAAGGCGTTGAGTTTATTGCGTTGAACAAATGATCATACGTAAATAAATAATAAAGGGAGAAAGGCTGGAAATACATCGTAACGTCAAGTGATAGTATTAGTAATGGAAGTAATGGTTGTAATTAGTGAAATAAACTATTCGAAAAACAGTATCGTTGCCAAGGGTAACGATTTAAGCGCGACTTTCCTATTTTCAGGGGTCTGATTACACGTCCCCGATTTTTACTTTGTCTTGTAATTATAGATCGATAATTTTGAAAGGAATATCCAGTCTCTTATATGTAACTGTTATTTGCTCTATAAATATATTATTTCTTTCACGGTTTCGTATATTCTTCCACAATTAATTATTTAATTGATTTGTACGAACAATTAATTTGTAGTCTTCCCGATCAGTTTAACCGATCGTCCTCAAATTTACCACACTGGACCTAGGTTAACTGCACCCACTTATTTATTTTATCAGTCAGCATGTCAGTAATTTTTCACATAAACATCATTTATTGACGTTTGCTAAAAACAGAGCAAGGTCAAATTTTAGCATCAAAGCAAAATCCACGGTCGCGCAATATTACCAATGCCAATTGAGTTATTATGTTATTCGTTTTTATGTCGATGTTTGTTTATTTTGTCTGGTTAGGTTAGTGCGTACTAGTTTCTAAAGGCCACAGTAACATTTAATTGATATGGAAGCAGCAGACGAGCATGCAGCCCACCTCTTTAAGAGTTCTGTACGTGAAATTAATAAAGGTACCAAAATAATTTATTACTCCATCGAGGGTATATGGGATTCGCTGCAACCACAGCTGTCGTAAACTTCTATGGAGTGGGATGGTCACACTAGTTACGACTGACAATAGTAACCTACCTAAACGTATGATGTATGTTGTTGGTATGTTTGCATATTGACCCATCGTTAATTGGACACATCTGTTCCAGGTACAGTTTTCCAGAAACATATACAGAAACGTGTCTCCTCGAATAGTAATTGATTATATCTTAATGTATGTGCATGCTATCCACGATAGAAGGAATAATTTTCTTATTTGGTATCAAAGGAATTTCTTCCTTTTCCTTCCTTTGATATTTATTGATATTGATATTTCTCCTTTAGAATACACCCTTTCGTAGAAAGGTTTCTATTTGTGTGGGTATTCAGGTTATAAAAACCCTTCGGCGAGTAGCAAATCAGAGTCTCCATACCGGACAATTTGAACGCACGAGTAATGCTAGCGCCCTGTTGTTTATTAAACATAAAATTGATTTACCGTTGAAGTAACAGACGCGGTCGTAAACCAATATATTTTAACTTTTAAATTAAATTAACGTGTAATGTTCTAAATAATATTTCAAAACAATCGCCGATAAATTTTGCCTCAAAGCGCTTCTAAAGTTACTTAATCATTCAACAACTGTTCAATTTGTTCTCTGTTATAAATTCAAGAGCTAATCAAATATTCTATTACAATTATTCATCCAAAGTTCACAATAAAACTTTTATTGGCAAACGCACAAATATGCTGTTAACAATAAGCTAGTACATTTAAATACGAAACTCTAACTTTATTAAGAAAAGTTTCTGAATAAGGTCATTCGTAACATATTAGAAGGCTGCTTTGTTGTAAATTTTTATCGTTTCAGTAGAGGTCAGATTTCACTAAAGTTCGAAAGACATACGTGATGTCTGGTTCGCAAAATTGTTTGACATAAAATTTTCTCAGGTCTTTTATAAATTCCAATACCATTTTAACCTTAAAATGGTCCGTTTTCTAAGTTCTATGAATTAGCATTTCATATATCACATAGCGACTTTTATAAATTAAAATATAATATGTAAATATGATTATATTAACCTAATAATATAGTAACAAAGGAGTCCTCAGAATATTATTTACTTAATTTCAACAGAATGTCCACATCAATATTTATGTATATTCCTCAGGATCACGTCCATTATAAGTTTGAAATATGTACATCAAATAAATTACAGAACTGAAGTCACATATAAACTTTTCAATGGTTTCTGTGTGATACCCTTACAGGCAGTCAGACCGCCAGCCAGACGCATAAATGTATCAGAAATTGTTCTTTGGCCTAGAACAATATTATTAAGGAACAATTTTAAAATATTATTCCTTCAAAAGAACTAGACCGCTTTACTTTTATTCATTTTATAGCAAGGCAGAGGCTGGTAAAAGACAGACCATGTGATTGCAAGTAAGTGCCGATGACCACAGCAGTCACCGATAGGTTGCAACCAAAAAAAAAACAGTAAATTCTCCAGAATTACAAACAAAACACGTTAATAACGAGTACACAGGAAACTTTAAAATATAATTCCTTAAACTATATACATTTTTATAGCTATTTGAAGCTTGTAAAATACCCCAGTGATGAATGAATGAAGGGAATAAGCTGCATGGTACAGATCTCGGCGATCTCCAAAAATCGATGACTGTTACCTCATCAGGTAAAAAGTGAAAGTTCTCCTTAATAATAAGTATATAAAATAATATGAAATAATTTTGTCTCAGGCCAAATAGCATACGCTTGTAGTTCTAGAAATGGAACCTATAAATTTATAGTACGTCAATTTAATATATAGTACTTAATTTCTCAAGACGGCTTATGTCTAAAATTCCCGGGAATTTTTTCCAATTGGTTTTTCTTAAAGAGCTTTCGGGTGAAACGAAACATCTTGTTACGACCATTGGAACATTCGGCTCGAAGCTGTGACAGGATTACCTAAATCGTAGTGTAAAACGTATTTACAAAAGCTCGTAACTATCTGCAAGTTACTTATGATACTTGTAAATTTCCTTTAACGATTGAAACGATTCAAATTATGGCTATTCACATTTTATGGCGTATACATATCATATTAATTTTATCGTGTAATGACGCACTGAAATCTATTCCAGCACATTAACATCAAATGTTGTCAATCCATGCCTCGTCAAAGTCGTGGCACCTTCTAATAACTTGCGTGATATAAAGTCCGGAGCTCACCACTGCGTTCGCCACCAAATAAACCTGAGCATTAACCTCACATGCCACGCCAGGACACACAGGACTGGCATTCGGGTAGTAGTAAGACGACTACCGTCTGAGCATTTACGCTGTGATTAGTTTAATATGTTATCCAAGACGTATCGAGTGCTGAAGAAATAGTAATCCTTGTTCTAGTTTGGTTGTTCTACACGCACAATTGGGTTAGTTAACACAATTTTAAATAGATTTTCTATAGTAGATAGACTATATTTCTTTCTGAGTTGATTACGTCACAGCTTCGAAATGTATTGTAAAAAACTAGTCTTTATTACAAACGCTTCTCTTTGCAGGCAGAAAGGTTGCAATCCAGAATTGTAAATGGCAGTTCATCCCAATTACTCAACTAAAAAGTTTGTAATGGAATAGTTTATGTTTGTTGTTTAGTGAATCTACTGATATTCAGATTGGGAAGCTCAAGTCCAGTACTTGATTTCCAAATGCTAATGAATATGGATCATCACTAAATAACTGTTCAACAATTTCGTGCTAAATAACTTTCAGTTTGTACGCGCTTGATTATTTTAAACACTACTAATAGTGTTTTAATCTACGCATTTGAGGGTAGCGTGGCCACATACATCACAAGTTAACAATTCCCCAGGGTAATTATGTATTTGTCATGTAAAGTGTGAAACCTCGGAACCGTTACGTAACAATTCGCGCGTCTTTCTATCTGCCATTTTATTAACAAATTATTGTTTGATCATAGGCCCTGGTCGTTCAGCACGTGGATGTGTGCATGTTCTCCAACGGTAAGTTCAAAAATGTGGTCGCGCTGGTGAGAGGCACGGGGACTCCCGTGATGCCTGGACGGACTCTGACAGACACATACACCCTGACTCCGCACAGAGGTAAGTACAGTGTGTTATTATGAACATTTTCTCTACAAACTAAGCTATCCACGGGTTTCTAAGGGTTTATTGTAATTATAGTAACGCATTTGATAATATGTTTAACTGGACAGATGTAGCAATCTCATACGGCTTACCTACCTCATACCTTTAAATCAGGAGGTAACAAAGGATTCGTTTTCAAACTTTCTCCTTGCTCCGTTTCGAATAAATAATATTCGGTTCTTATACTAGCATCTTCGGAGTCTGTAAGTGCAATTACCGGAATAGAAATTTAACTAGAACTGATAAATAGATTTTGTGGTACTAGCGGATGTGTAGCACATCTTATACAATATTTTTTACGTTAATAACCAGAATACACGTAGGTATAAATATAAATTACGTTGTTTGTGTAACTTCACCCCGTTTATTACACGATGTTGGAAGATCAGTATCGCGGATGGACATTTGCAACAATATGAACTGTGAAACCGCATATGAACTGGCTCTCCGATATAGCAACCGACCGTTATTTGGGAACCGTATCACCATCTATTCCGTCGGGATTATTTCTTGTAATTAATTCTTGTATTACAATAGGAAACACCTTGTGCGACTGTCTCATCCATTAGTCAGTAGGGTGCACGATCTTCTCTTCACCAAAACTGAAATTTGTTTGCTCTATCCATACATAAACAATACGCTTGTTATTTTATTGTTATCTTCGCTGGAATAAATCAGCTTAGGCTGAGTCCAAAATGTTCCGATTTTGATGTAATTTACATAAAAGTAACATTTATTAACAAATTAATTAACGATTACCAAAACCACAGCTCACATGCTGCGTCTTCAAAAATTTAAATTTCGATGGCTCTATTCAGTGATTATTTATTTATTTCTCTATTCTATTCCATTCTCTATTCTAATATTTATATAAGAGATTTTTTTTCTCCCATATAAAAAATAAAATTAATTCATTAATGAATTAATATTTGAAAAAACTGTATTAACATCTAATGTTATCCATTACAATTATGAAAAAAAAAAAAGTATTTGAACTTGAATAAAAAGTACTTTATTAACGATTGAAAATACACCAATATGTATAAATATAGGGAGAATGTAACCTAAAAGTAAAAATTTATTATGACTTTATTCAATTTAATTAATAATACATATACAATTTACTTGGAGTATTTTGTAATACCGGTTTATTTTCACAGGTGTCACGAAAAACTGGATTGCTCTAGAGGATTCCTATTGTAAGTCCGGGGCAAGTCTTGCTTCTACTATTCTATGTCTCTCCGATTCTCCAGAAGACAGAAACGTGTTTGCCATTTACGTGTCGTATTACGTGAAAGTGAAACTTACATTTAGTGCAATGGGAGGTGATTTATCCGTTAAACTCCCTTTTACACTCACACATTCCTGCATAAATGAAGCACCTACCGACAGCGTGACAGAAGAAGCAACGCATAAAATGATTCTCGAAGGAAGAGAGAATAGTGAAGAGGAAGACAGCAAGCAGATAGACAAAGAAAAAGAGAATATGCAAAATAATAACGGCGAAGAAGAAGAAAAACAAAATACAATTGGTGATGACGCTGAAATTACATCACCCGAAGACCACAGATGTGTTGCCGACGTACTTGTTAACATAGAGAACAAAATAAGTGACAGGCCAAAGAAATTCGAGGGTACACCAGAAGTTCGCAGTGTCAAACCCAATGATGAAGAACTCGATCTGATAGTTAAATATCCAGGGACCGATACGTGATCCGACGAGGATGTCGGCCGTACCGGACAGGGTGGTATAAAGACTGAAAGTTCTACTGATGTGAAATTTCAGAATGCAATTAAAACATGTAAAGCAGAGGTCCAATTGCATAAATGTGGTTTTACAGAGAATCTTAAGAGAGCGGTGTGTTGTATAGATAGACGAAGACATTCGTAGTTTCGTTAGACATTGAAGGATTTAATAGTGATTTAATAGTAATTCAATGTAAACTTATAACAATAATTAATAATTACATTTCATTTGTAACGAGATAGATAACTTTTTGAGATATTATATTATGCCAAAAGTTTCTCATAACAATACATTAAATATTTATAAGTATTTAAAGTGACAGATGCTTTAAATTACAATTATATTTTCATAAATATTCTGGCCATCATCTCCATAAAAGAATTCTTTAATATAACTATCTATTTACTAAAACTCTAACTGTGGTAGCCAAATTAAAAAAATAATTGTTGTACAGAAATTTAAACGTAATAATATTGGGTTTTTTCTTACTAATGGCTTGTTTCGGGTTTAGTTTCAATTATTTACTCAATAATTCGTAGAATGTGGGAGTCTTCAAGAGTAGAGTGAATAGGCTTTTATACGTTAGTACGTTCGACATCTTAGACTTCATCGCCATCAGTTGGGATTGTAGTCGGGCATTGTGTTATTCTATGTAAAAAAAATGAAAATTCTAAATTCTTAACAATCAAAATAAATTCCTTAGCTGTTGGGAGTGGCATTCTGTAATTATAAAATTTAATTTAGATCGCTACACGAAAAATTTGTTTCGAAAAAACATCGTAAAATCGTGTTCAGAACTTTTTAAATCACCAGCAACACAAGTCGACGTTATTCCCTTTTTTTATGTAAGCGTACGATCGGCTTTCCAAAAGATAGAAGAAACGCCTTTTTATATATTAATATAGGAACCAATGTATAAATTAGCGGTTAAGCGTTCAGAATGTGTTATAAATTTCTGCATTAATATTTATAGTTTTAAGAAAGTTTCAAACTTTTATATTTAAAAGATGTTTCGAGACCCTTTTGATGTATATTTAGTTATACATAAATAAACATTTGCGTTCTAGGGTTGAAAATTAGGATAGCAGACGTCGCGGTCAGTACGACACTGCAAACTTCAAAGGCCCGGGAACAACACTAATTTGTCAGATGAAAGCTTACCCCAGCAGTTCTCAGATGTATAATTTTCCCGAAATCCCGCGCTCGACTAACGCTTTGTTCAAATATTTAATATATTATATGTAAGGATTTTATTATTCCTTTCTGTTAATTCCTAAAGAGTTAGATATGATAATGAATTAAACTAGGTACTCAATGAACGATGACTTATGTTCAGTGTATAATGGCATTAAATACAGTAGACTGAGTAATAGTTCATGAATCGAAAAATATAGTATAAAATAGTAAGGAAATAAAATATTAATGCAATGAACAGAATTAGGTACTAATTAGTACAATTTATAGCTAGGGTATCATACAAACTTGCTCTGAATACATATTATATTTTTTTACGGTGTAATTTTGTTACTAAAAGATTTACATGAGAAAAACTTGAAATAATATTGTACCGTCACTTTATTCAAATATACATGTACATCCATTTCTTTGTATATACGTTTCAATATCAGTTCTGTTGAAGTATAAATATATTGTTAAATATGCAATAACACTAAGTTTTCAAAACGTGTCAAAGTAAAAAATCTTAAAGTTTTTGATATACCTAAATCATATTTATTTATTTCTTAACAAAACTTTACTTAGTATGATTCCATTTATAACGAGGATATATTTAAACGGGTCACATGTGGGTTTTAAAAAACCTTTAATTTCTTAATCATATAAATGATACACTTTAAAATGATTAGAATATTTTTAAGGACAGTAGATTTAAAAATATTTAGCGCGATATTATTTGTCTAATGACATTTGTAAAGTTGTACCCGCCTTGGATTTCATTCTGTTGATTTCAAAACTTAATTGACACAGATAAAATAATATACAATTTAAAAATACCTTAGTGCTTCATACAACATTTCTTGTCTTCTTAATACTTAGATGAAAAAGTCACTTAATAAAACGAAATATTTTAATAACGCGGTACTTATTCTTAAACAGATTGTGTGACATTAATATTTTTTAAATACCTATAGAGTCAGTTAAAATATAACTTCAACTGGCCTTTTTAATGATTTTCATAATATGTATATAAAACACCCATGTAGTTCTTAGCTATAAGCATTTCTGTACTATATTGTATCTTTTGAATGTAGCCGAGAAGCCGACGAAGTCTGACGGGTTACGCGTACTAATTTTTATTATATTCGATATAATAAATGAATGTGGATGCTTATTTTAAGTACGTGCGTTTTCTTGTAACTTCCTGTATATTAATAAGTGTATTAACTATAAAAAACAATATATTCTGAGGCATCAAATACTTCTTTACTTTACTTATTTTTGTATAGTTATGTAAGTATGATGTACAATCGGTGTAGCAACCGCAAGTTGCTATCATTAACGTAAGTAATTCTACGTAGCAACTGCGTTAATTCGTGTAGGTAAGTATAGGTAGGTAGGAGTAGGCGTTCTACACAACATATAAGAGCTAGGCTTCGAACTAAATCTGATCCGACAGATAATGCTTTACGTCGTAAATATATTTAAAACGACAACATACCTGGTTGCTATACCGAAACCACATTGTTGTAATAAAGATTATATTACAATGACTTAAGTCCTTAGAAAATTAAAATGTTGAATAATATATATCTTTGGTTTTATTGTATCTTAAACCTTAATCCGCTCCACCGCGTACCACATATACAATAGTTATTGAAGCCATGTGTTATATTCCTATTGCTATTTGTTTATATATACATAAATAAAACAGAAATATCACCTTAACAATAATCAACAGCTTAAGACGTTGACCATCACTGTAGATTTCAATTAACTGTTAAATAATAGAATTTAAAGCATAAATTTAATTTAAAAAAAAACAGTATTGTTAAGAGAAATATAAATAACTAATACGCGTTTATATTCTCACATTATTAACACGGGAAACGTGAAGACACCCCTTTTAAAACAGAAAGGGATGTCATTAATATACCTGCACAATAATGCCTTTGTTCTGGTTCTCTCC
>DWPT01005916.1:0-11847 GCA_018251895.1 Agathymus mariae mariae
ACGCTAAAACTTTAAGGAGTTTATGTTTACACCCTACCTAATATCAATGTAATGTAATGCTTATATGTCAATTATAAAAACATATATATGTTTAATAAAGTAAGTTTGGTGTGCTTTAATTTTATGTGGTTTAGTGTTCCGTTTTTATTCACCGTAATGTAGAAACATTATACATTTTTTGGTATTAAGTGCAATAGTGTTTCAATGTATTTAAAGTTAATTATGTCTAAATAAGTTCTACTATCTATTTATATTGTATAAAGATAATGGTTCATTGTGAGTATATAATTTTATGTAGATATATTTCTTTTGTCTTTTCTAAATATTAAGAAAGTTATGATCTTGACGTACTTGGTGAGTGTTAATTCTGCAACACAGGAATTCTATTTTAAATGAGTACGGAACGTCCTGATGTTAAATCATATAGGTTCTAACGATATATTTTATTGCGGGTACGTTGTTATCGAATAACAAAGCCATAAAAGAGTGTAAGTACGCAAGATAAGTGAATACAAACAATATAATCATGATATATTCTATGAAATTTAGTTTATTTTGTATTATGTTTGAACGCAATAATTTCAAATTATGCTTAGTCATATGTACAGTGATAAATTGAAATTAGGCAACTTTGATAGGGTTAAATTTTTTTTGTAGTGCCGATTGGATGGTTTACCAAGATTGTCGTAAGATATGAATTAAATAAACGCACCGTATACAATTTACAAAAGCTAGCGTGAACAGAACTATATATTATAAAAAGTGCTTTGATTATGAGTGAGGTGACCTACTTTCAGACCTGATTCAAGAATTTATCGCACGGCATCTCGAGGATTACAGACGTTCACGATTTTACGTAGTATTTATATTAAATAGTTACTTACTTCAGCTATTATTTATCCATTTTCTAGTACACATGCATCTTTTTGAAAATGTCGGCTTGGCCTTTTTTGTAGCCGCAATAGATGTCTTTCTTATGAAATTTCGGCATTTTGCTATCTTGTCAATTTCTAGCCTTAGACCTCTGATAAGCCGTTCCATCGGAATGAGATTGTTTTCATAAATAGCAGATAAAGATTCTTTCAACGTTCCCATGTCGCTCGCATCGGTAAGATTTTTACTATAAGTTAATTTATATTTTGTGGTATCGCTGGGACTTACTGTAAAAAAATAGGTGCAACGTTAAATTACTGTTGCAAGATATAAGAAAATTGTCCAGACATAAATAGTACTGATGTTAATTTTTTCATCTTTATCATCCTTCTCTATGTTTGTCCTATTCCCTGAGATTTGTTTTTATTATTAATGTGAAAATAGTAGTGAAGTTTGAATGTTTTTATTATCATCCTAAACGTCAAACAAGAGATAATATTAAACCGAGTATTAGTAATAAAAATATTTAAAAATTATTAAATAATTTAAGCAATGGTGGTGGAAGCAACTGACCGCATGTTGAATTATCATTTGAAAGTAATTTTCTGTTGTCGTTACAAAATTTGCCTTTTTGGCCGTATTGGGGCGGCCTAGAATACTTCCCCCAATCCCATGCTGGCAAAACAGGGTGTTGTAAGAGGCGATAGAAGCCGGCCTGTTTGGTGGTAGGGCTTTGTGTAAAGATTGTATTATCAGCATTATTATTAAGTCTTTAATATTAATATTGGTATTATTATTTTTCCGTGAAGATAAAGATGTTTGATTTTAAATTAAATATAATAATTAATGTTCTTACCTTCTTTAAATAATTTTTCGACAGTATTTTCTGCAGAAGTATTCTTAATTTTATCGACTTTTAATGTTAATTGTGTCTCAGAATTAATTGCATACGATAATGTACTATCATTCAACATTAGTACTGATTTCGTTACAAATATCATATCCTGTGAAGATATTTGTGGTTCTTTAGAAGCATCAAACGTTTTCAATACAGTTTCGCCATGTTCATTTAGGTAAGCCTGGAATCCTAAATCAACGAGGATAGTTTTATTGGTAATGGGTTTAAATGAGGATTTTAATTGTATATTCTTGGTTTCCTTTAATGGGGTCCTTTCGGCTGCTTTTGTTTCGATGTTTTCGTTGTTTATGGTTTCTAAAGATTTAATGTGGTATTGAACATTCGGAGTTTGTTGCATCTCGTAAAGTTCTTCTTTTTTGGTAGATATTAAATTCGATAAAACATGAGCATCAGTATTAGTTAATGTATTGATTGAAATCACATCTGATAGAGTAGGTACAGTAGAATTTAGATCTATCGGTGATTTGTCTGAACGAGAACTTAAATTTTCTTTAGACCTACTGAAATCTCTAATACCCAAATCATTTGCGAATTCGATTGAGCTGGATTTATTTGATAAATTCTTATCAATAATGTTATCAGTTTGAAGTTTTAAATTAGATAATAAGTTTTCGTTTAGTGTTTCTTGTGCAGGAAAATTTATAATTTTTACAGCATCATTCATATTTTGGTAACTTTTAGTAACTTTCGCTGGGTCCTTTTCATTTTTATGAATCATATTACTATTTTTTTTTTTAATTATAGAAAGAGTGGGCGAAGAGGTATCTAATAACATATGTTCTGTATGATTTTCTTTTTCCGTAATTTCTTGTGCCTTTATTACCACTAGATCGCCTTTTGTGAAATTTTCGACAACTTTTTCACTGGTTTTACTATCAACGAAACTATTATCATTTATATTAGTAGCACTCATTAAATCAGTAACATCATTGTTGTGAAATATTGAAGGCAAGATATTTTGTGTGTAAATTGAAATGACATTTTCGAGGGGCATATTGTCTGAGATATTTCCACGGCTTAAAGTTCTTTCTTTTTCTATAAATTGACTGAGTTTAGTGCTATTACTTGTTTTTGTTATATTGCTAGTCGTTACAATGTCATTATTTTGTACTAAATTATCATTATTTCCATATTTCATATTATCTATAGGTGATATTATATTATCTTTAGGGGTAGAAGAGTCGGATGCTATATTTACAGGGTTAAGAGAAGTGTAAGATAATACAAAATTAGTAAGAGATTTATCTTTTATAGAACTTTCTTTGACTAAAGACATGTCAATTTTTGTTGTACTATTTTCTTCTTCTGATATTTGTATTTCATTATCTGTAGCTGTAATTTTGTCATCACTACCTATATCTTTTAATGTTTGAGACGTAGACTGATCATTCAAAGTATTTTTTTCAGTTAAATAATCTGTGATGTAATCAGAATGTATTGATAATTCATTAGCAAGATTTATGTTTAAATTTTCATGGTTACTAATATTTTCATCATTCATTTTATCAGCATCTAAATTATAAAAAACATCTGATAAGCTTTTGTTAATCGGTAAGAGTGATTGTACTTCCTTTATACGGTATAAAGACATTTCTGGCGTATTTTCTTCAATTTTATGCGAACTATATTTTAGCGTTTCTTTTTCTAAGTTTTTTTGACTATCATATAAAATCGTTGGTTGTTCTCTATCATAAGTATTGAAAATATTATGATCAGAAATACTTTTCACTTTAAGATGTTCCTCTTCTATGAAAATAATTGGTGCCAAGTTTTCGTTTGACTTTTCATGCAATAACTGTTTGTTTTCTTCATTATAATTATAAATACCGTTATTAACCATGTTATTTTCAGCGCTATTTTTGTAAATTACTTGTTCTTCGTCATTTTTATTCAGGTTTGTATATGGCAAACCGTCAAATTTTTGATGTTCGTAAGAAATGTCCAGAGGAGAATTTTTTACTTTATTTAATATCGGTATTTCGTCGCATATCAATTCTACAGTTTCTGACATAATATTTTTACAGAATTCTTTGTAATTGTCAAGAGAATTATTGAGTAATTCTATTGTAGGTATTTTTATTTCATCAGATTTTTTTTTTGAATACCTTATCGGTTCTTTAATCTGATTTACAGTGACTAATACACTTTCAGAGACTTCAACTAATTGAGATAATTTAGAATTTGATTGTGTAACAGATTCTTGTGTCTTTGTTTGTATATTTTCTTCTCGAATGTCATTATTTTCTAATAAAATAGCACCTGTTTGTTCAAAGTTCAGAGGAATATTGCACGGATGTAGAATATTTTTTATACCTTCTTTTTGAACATTTCTTTGTTCTGTATTATTTTTATTCACTGACTCTCTTTTTCCTTTTTGACTCTTGCTTACTTTTGTTGACGGTAAATAAGTATCAATATTCAACTGTTTATTTCTAATTGAGTTAGATTGTTTACTTACGTTTTTTTCTAAAATAATTAAGTCCCTGGAGGATGTTCTTGTAGGGTATGTTATAATCGAATCCGAGTATTTATCGTTTAATATCTTATTTTTTGACTCAGCTCTATAAAGCGTGTATGTGGGGGACGCATCTAATTCGTTACAGTCCGAAATTTTGACCGCTATTTTAGAGTTTTGACTATTTTCTCTGACTTTAACAGAGTTTTGAATACTGGGTTTTTGGTAATTATCTACCTCTTTGCCTTGTTCTGGTTTATCATAAGGATGATATTGATAATTATCTTCACCAAATGGTGGATCGAGACACCCACCTATAAACATGTTAACTATTTGTTTCAAAACTATAAAATCTTACGTATAATTATACTAATGTAGCTATTAATTATTAAAATTACAGTAGACAATGAAATAATACCTGGTTTACATTTTCCAAAAAGTATGTCGGGAGGTTTCGAGACATTTTTGGAAGTTTTGCTAGTAAACTTGTCTTTTTTATCATTTAATCCTAATAAAAGTTCCTGTGATTTAACGTCATTTGATTTTACTGGAGTTACTAGTAAGTAAGGTGGATCATTTTCATTTTCATCTTGTGTATTTAAACATCTTCCTAAATGTGGAACAAAAGTACTTATTTAAAAATAATTTAATAGTTTTGGTTTCTATTTTATTTAAGATAAAACATTCAGACTATAGCAACCTTGACCTGTGTGACATCATTTATATGAGTAAGGAAACAAAATCAGTTAATCAATAATGTATTTAATTTTGCACACGACATGAATGGTCTAATTTGGCGTAGAGTGGATATACACAGTACCTAAGTATCAATTTATTACCAGTTATATGACATCATTCTGCCACTTTTTAACTACACGAACTATGTAATAAATGAGTAAATAAACTTAATTGGTATATCTACAAAGTTAATTTTATAAGTCCGTAATTTACCTGTTTTGAATAAGTGAAAGAATTTATTTTGTGATTTACGGTGTGGCTTGGAATCTATTTCGGGCTCCATAAGCATATTAAAAGACATTATTGTTTCGTCACTATGTACCTTCCGAGTTATTTCTGGTTTTGTGGGTGTCATTTTAGGTACTGATATAACTTTCTGTTGTGACATACTCTTATCACCTTTTTTCATTTTAATCTTTATTTTTAAAGGAGTCGTATAGTTTGTATTAGTGGATACATTATCTTGTGGGACTGCCACGAATTCAAATGGCAAATCTTTAATTATTTGATCCATTTTTTCCGTTATCCATCCTAAAATCCTTAAATATATCTTATAAATTATGAAATATACAATAAATAATTTCAGTCAGAATAATTGGCCGTATTGGGGCGGTCTAGAATACTCCCCCCAATGCCATGCTGGCAGAACAGGGTGTCGTAAGAGGCGACAGAAGCCAGCCTGCTTGGTGGTGCGGCTTTGCGTAAATATTATATTATCAATATTATTATTGAGTCGTTAATATTATTATTAGTATTATTATCTTTTCGTGAAGCCTGCCTGGCTAGCTACCACCCTCCTGTCAAGTCGGCCGCCAAACGACTCGTCGTGTTCCGGCTGAGGGCTTGAGAGCCAGTAACTTCTTCTTTTTTACCTTCTCATTTCCTGGTCGACAACGCATCGGTGATACCTTTGGTCTTGCTGATGTCCATGGGAGACGATGCCCACTTACCTTCAGTTGGCTCGTCTGCTCATTCGTCGGCTATTACTATATATATAAAAAAAAGCTAACGTTGTGCATCCTAGTGCTTGTAATATTGACCTTTTCATTTGCGATGGGAATTGAAAATAATAATTAAGTTAACATAAGAATTTTTAATTTAATAAAATAATCAGAAATTCAAGTTAAAACTTTTAATGTAACTTAACTTTCATTTATTCAATGTTCAACAATAACATATTTAAAAAAATAAAATAAAATAAATTATATTAACATTATTCTTCAAATACAATGGAATATACAACACGATTACATTTAGGAATTTTTTCCTTATATTTTAAAAACTTAATTTTATTTGTATATTTAGGAAGAAATTCAGGAGCCGACTCTGGCAACACGGTTGATTTCCTCAGCAAACCTAATGAAGCGCATTTCCTGTATATTTCACTTAGCAGTATTTTCAAGGGAAGTATTTCGTTTTCTACAGACATCATAAAATGAGCGACACGTAGTTGCGGTAATATTCTTTCACGTCGAACATTCTTTATTAATAATTTATTATCTTCACAATAAATAGAGTTGTGGATTAAGAATGACTCACTAATTTCACTTATATTATAATCAGTCTTATTTTTTGGTTTATATTTTAAACGTGGCGTGGAGTTATTTTTCATATATTCATCATAAATTGGATTATCGAGAGTATTAAGTGTACAAACTGAGGTTATCGTAAGTTTTAGTTTTTTCTCATTATTACTTCTTACACCTGATATATCAGTGATTGTTTCCTTAGACATAGTACATTCAGTGTATATTTGTCTGATGGGTTTTTTATCTTCTTCAATATTCAAGCAGCGGACATTTGGCGGAAACCTTATATTATTTGTATTTATTCCATCATCATCACCTGCAATACAATATTAGTTATTTGTAATACAAATTCAACAAAATAGTAAGTTATATTTTGATTATGTTTTACCTTTATCGATATCAAATGGATTGAAACACCTATTTAATTCTTCTGTTTCGTTGACTGAGTGTTGCACTTTCAGGCAGACATCTTTTTTGATATCATTTGGTTTTCTCGATCCGTTATTAGTAGTGATACTCGATGCAAACTCAGTGGTAACTTTGCTCTTTATATAATTATCACTAATAACTTTATTTATGTCACCGCACCCTATTATAGAGTTTGTAGATAAAAGACGTAAATCTATGCAAGAATAGTAAATTTTTTCGTGTTTCTCGACTATATTCTGATCTGTATCTCTTTTTAAAATAATTTTATAGTTTACTGGTACATTGTATTCTAATAATTTATTTTCATCATTCCATTCAACTGTATCAAGATTCTGAATACACGACACGTCTGGTACAACTTCTAGGCAACACTTTGTATTGTCTGTCTGTAAGTGCTTTATTATCGGTGTAAATTTAATTTTAATAACTGTAGGCTGCATTTTTGATTTAATAATCCAAACCACTGAAAAAAAAAAAAAAAAACTAATAATTGCTTTAAATATACATTGTAGTTTTTACGATATTAATTTCTTCCATGTTTATTTATTATTGAATTTGTGTAAATATTAAATTCACTATATACCATCTTCAGTATCAGAATAATATTGTCAATATCAAAATAATTGAAGCCAATGGCTTTTTCTCAAATCCATATATAAATACTTGAATAAAGTCTATAATTGTTTGTATAACGATATACTTAGGAGCTGATCATAATATTAAGTATTTTTTATTTTAATTTAATTCCTACTAACATTGCTAAGCGATAAACAACGATATAAATAGTGTAATATTTTAATTTGTTCACACGACAACGACACGTAGCCCACGCTGATTGACATTCAGATTGATTTGATTTAATGAAAAAGGGCAGTGAATATGGTTTTATAAGTTTGTGAGTTCAACATCTTAGAATTCATCTCCGCTTACCATAAGGTGGGATTTTTGTCAGGCATAAACATATTATATGTAAAGAAAAGAAGGTTATGCGCTACACTTCAATATTTTAACCAAAGTAATTGATTATAACAAGGACTTTGTGTATTTAACTAAGGTGATATTGTAATTTAATGTTTCATTTAACAGTAATCGCGCATTGAGATATATTAACTACAAAATACTAAACATAAAACTCAATTACTCAATTAATAACGCATAATATAATTATGTACTGACGAAAGGTATCTACGAAATTTCGATTACAGTAAATCATTCAAGAGTAACAATAAAATACAAATCTCACCAGTATTATACAAATTAAATTTTCGCTTCAACTCATTATTTAACAAAAAATTTTGAGACTCAAACTTTCACAAAATCTTTGGACAGTCTAGTATGTAATTAAAATTATGTCAAGTTATTTTTTATGTCAAAAATACAAATATCGCCAGTAAACAACCATTACGTTAAAAAAGTTTGACGTCATGCTTGAAATAAACATGCAGATGTCATGCGGAACGAGAATTCTAATTCTCTACCACGCTTCCGTGCTTTGTGGTCTGCCATGAAGTACAGTAGTTAGTACGTAGTTAGTTGAAAAGAATTACGTAGAATCAAGTAATCACTTATATTTATACATAAAACTAACATAATATTGATTAATTTGGGTTCGTATTGTAATAGTTATATAAATATATGTATATAATTTGTTCAAATACCATTTACACCTACTTGTTAGGCACGTCTAAAATAAATTTTCGTATTCAAAACATTATAATTATTAATACTTAAGAAGATTGTCTATTGTCCTCGGCTGGCCTCATTTTACGTAAATATCGGTGCAAAACCCCACTTTTATATTACATAAAGATAATATATATATATATATCATATAGCATTATCTATTTTGATAATCCTAGTTATCTTGTGTCGTTTTACGGCTGTTCTAAAGATAAACAGGAAATATCAGAGTGCATGGTAATGTGTACACCACGTCGGACGTAAAACAAACACTGCCGTAAAATCGTTTTCTTATTAAAGACAATCATTTTAGACTAATTCACTGCTTCGAGGAGATGATTTAATATTTTTATCTAAGTTTTTATAACAGCCACTCACTCACTTGCTGAGAATAACAAATAATTAGTATTCACCCAAACGTATAGAGACGAAACTTGGCACCATTATAGTTTAGTGTCAATGTAAAGAATAGATTGTCGAATATGAAATCGTCTGAAACTTAAAGATGAAGACTCTTAAATGCGGACCGAACTAATAACGACATTGAATTATCATCTCACCCATAATGATTCGGTGTGAAACCTCTTGACACAAAGGTTCAACTTTGCGTTGTCGGAAAGTGTGATCTAAAAACTATGTTGAATACAACGCTGCAGTTTACCAAAGCGCATGTTATTTTTTTATAACTAACACGTGACCTATTGAGTGCGACACCGTTTGGAATATTTTGAACTGTCGATATTTTTTAAATGTTATCCTTGTGTTTGGCTTCCAATTGATGTGCAGTACAGTATATATAATTATGTTTTTATGTGAAGGATCTTTGATATCTACGAATTTTGTTTACGCAATATGATGAGGGTCCAAAAGATACTTCTGTATAAATTATCCTACATTGAATCGGTCACAGGATACTTATTTCTGATTGTGGCTCCATGTCAATCCATAGTTAGGGTAACCTTTTTTAACAAAATTTGATACTTGAAATATTTGAAATTATAAATATTAAGTAGGAGACCGATGATCCTTTCGAGGTTCACTGTAGAACATGGAATATATAAATAATAAACATATCAAGAATATATATACTTCTTTTTAAGTAACAGTTGTCTTTTTTTGGAAAACTTTGTTTTTGAATCGACTTGATTTTTGTTTTGTAACGAGTTCTAAAATTCTGGAACAAATTTCAATTTCAAATAAAGATTGTCTTATGTTTCAAAGTCAAAGAACAGGATAAGATCAGCTCATGAGCCGTAAAGTCCAAACTCCCACATATCCTCACCGGTTTTCAATATTTTGGCATAATACAAAAAATCCAAAAGATATATCCAGGATGTTAAATTAAAAAACAAAAGCAGAATAATTATTACCTTTTTTATTCCCAGAACTCTTTCTAATACATAATTTACAATTTACTTAATAATACATTATACATTATATTTTCATTTACGATATGCGATAAAGAATTATTGCTTCTTAAATTGGAAATAGTTCGTAGACAAATATTGACAACGTATTTTTAATAGCTTCCATAAAGCAAATTAAATGACAATTATAAGTATTGTTACATTGTTTGTTGTTTCCAGTTGTCTACATTGACTGTCACTAATATTAGTGTTAGTAGGTAAACGGGTTATAGAAACAATTCCTTTTGCTTGTGAAATATAATTAATAGTACGTGCATAAGTACCTTTTTCTGTAAATACGCGTACATATTTTTTTTATTTTAATACTGTTCAGACCTACTCATTCGAGTTGATTTTATCCTCAATTATTAAAATAGGTCAGGTCATTGTAAAAGAAGATAAAAATTCATTAAAATAATCTCAGTATTTAATAAATAGTCATGACAGTAGAAGTAATTAAATATGTAAAAAAACAAAGGGAATATGAAAACAGAATTGACAGATACAAAGCCTATTATTAACATCCTAGCTACACTATGATTCAAACAAATCATTTTTGGATAAATATTTACAATTTACGTGTCTATTTTGGTCATTATTTTACACGACTAGAGATTTGAGATCATTTTGAAAGCCAATTATCAGTGGTATACTTACATAATTTATTTTTTATTTGTTCTATTTAATGTTCCGTTTTAAGTAACTTTTGTAAAAATGTAGAAAAAGCGACACATATTTATTTATAAAACTATTTACACTGCCGGTATACGAACAAAATCTTATACATTAATAATATATGTAAAATTCTAATGATGAATATTGTTACGATTCGTTGCTGAAGTACTTATACATACGTATAAATAATATTGTTTGTGATAATGTAAACTTACGAATAGTTCTTACATTATTGTGGCAGTTGGCAGTTCACTGTTCATAATTGTTATATTATTAAACTAGCGACTAATGTCCAAAACACACCAAAGCTCAATAATATCTATACATTACAATATTTCATTCACAATATAAGGGGCGATATAAATAACAACCCTGCATGTTATTGTGACGTTTTCGAGTCGATTATAACTTGGCCTGTTCTTTACATATTACGAGTATGATACAATATTATGTCGTATTCATTTTAAATTATGTCAATATCGTTTGTCTTTTATTATCTATTCCAGTGTCAGATAGATAAGACTGACGAAACGTCGTTCAACATTAATTAAAACGATTTAAACGACACGACTCTAACTTTTTTATTATAACCTCCGATTAGTTATTACAATTGAAATAAATATTATCTTGACTGTACAAAGTGTGTCATTATCGTAATTATATTATAAGATTTATGAGCCATGTTGTCTGACCGACCTGTCACGCTATTTTTGACACGCCACAGATATTCAATTACTTTAATTTTACAATAATATTTATTTTACACTAAGGTAAAACTACAATGTATTGCATACATGTCCCTCCTATTCCGTATTAGCGAACCTACTCGAACAATTCTATGCCTACTCAAATTTGTAACTTCCATCGTGCTCTGAATATTCTTTACAAATATTCACCAATACTTAATCTTCTTACTCTTACTATTTAATATGATTTGATCAAGATTTCTGAGATAATTTCTGTTCAGTAGGGTGTGTCATCTTTAAGAAAACTATAATTATTAATTCGCTACTTTACATTTAATTAGGATATTTAAATTAGCTTTATTTCCTTTCCTAATTAAAAACCAAAGAATAAAGTCGGTTTGGTGCGGCTGCTTTTTTGTTTTACTTGTTTTTTTTTTGTTTTTTGATCTGAAATCAC
>DWPT01005917.1:0-11846 GCA_018251895.1 Agathymus mariae mariae
CAGGACCGGTCAGAGTGGCGCAAGTTAGGGGAGGCCTATGTCCAGCAGTGGACCTCCAAAGGCTGATGGATATGGATGGTTAGTGATTTCCATTTAATTTGCCTCTCATACCCTCGTATGCCTTGTATGACTTAAGCACCAGTTTACTTTGAAACAGCTTAGATTTCGGTCTGAGTAACTACTAACATACTAACAAATAATCTGACTACCTCAGACTTCTTGAATAGTTATTTACTAACTGATGTCAAGTCTAGGAGTTCAGTTAATGTGACCAAGATTGCCTCTACTGCAGGACGAAGCTAGAACAAAGTATACCATTTTGTTAAAATTTGCTGTTTCTCATGGCCCAGCTTTGAAACAGTACTTTAACTTCAAATAATTCAATTACATTCGGACACTTCAATGAATATAAGTTCATCACTTGTACCACAGTAATGTTCTTTGAAGTGTGCGAGGGTGGATTGTGCCTTGAAAAATGCTTGCCAGAGCTCCGTGGAGATGAGTAAATGTATTAGAATATCTTTCTACGTAATAAGTTTCTGCGATGTTGTAATGGGGTATTCGTAAAAATTGTTCGGTACGCAATAGGCGTAACTGTCTTTTGTTTTCAATTGCAAAATGCCGCACAGTCCAATGTTACATAGTTATTCAAAGTTAAAAGTTAAGTAGTATCTATTCCTATTGGATTTCGTAAACAGCGCGAGAATATTTGAACTTTTTCAAACAAAACTTCACCCTATGCCCAAAAAAAGTAACGCATAAATCTTGTAATAACTTACAAATATCAGATTTTACTAGAAGCTCAATGTATATTTTTACCGACAATCAAATTTGAAGATGGTAAAGTAATGATAACACTGTAGCCCACTAGCTAGTGATCCTGAATTATAAATGTGATAAATGTTGACCCGCAACACAGGGAGTATGTGAACATTTTAGTTTAGTTGGCTAGATGACAGGAACTGGCAACATTTTACAATCGCTTCGAAAGGGACATTAACCAATTTTTAGTTACGGCTAGAAATTTTGTTAGACCCTTAACTCTCACCATAACCATATTGCACCAGCGTGAAGTACCTGTGCCTTCTTCCTATATTACCGGAAGAAGCCCATGCGCAGTGAAATGCTCACAATTTGTATAGGTTCAATTAATAATATTGATAGCAACCTTGACTTATGACCTCCAAACTCCAAACTGAGTAATCACCTATGAAATTTTCTAACCAATAGTCACCCAACGAATTCACTACCGTACCTGGAAACTGTACAAAAGCTAACCACACACAGACTAACGCTAGTTTCTTTGAAGAAAGTATCCGCTATCTGCAATACAAATCTTTTTCAGAACAAAGAACACCTCGTACCAGCTACTCTTCGAGGTGTTAATGCCTGCTTTTCGCAAACCGCCATTAGCGCGTCCAAAAGTGCTGTTTTCTTACCAAGTTTTGAATACACCAGTTCATCATCGTACAATCTAGTTGGGGCAGAGGAAAAACCACCTTACATATCAGAGTTGAAGTTCAAATTTGCCCGAAAGTGTTTTTTCGTGCAGTTTCCACAGACATCCAGATTGCTGAGACCATGTTTGTTGCGATGCTGAAAATCAAAGAGGGACCTTACGTATTGGTCATTAAGTTTCTTTTCCGATAAATATTCACGTATTTTATGATAAACGAAAGGTCTAATGTAATGTTTGCCGAAATGAAAAGATTCGCTATCAGTCATCTCTCAACAGTAACACATACGTTATTTCTCTCTGACGTCAGATATTTGCTGTACTTAGATCATTTGTTTGTTGACTTTGATTTAATAAAGCATGTCTTTACCAAGACAGAAAGAAAGGGTCATTTTATTTTATGTTAATCGAGTGTAGAGTTATCCTCGGGTCCAAACTAACTTTCTTTGCTCGTGGTGCATAATGAACAACGAACGGCAAATGTATTGTATTCCTTCTCTCGGAGTTCGATGACCACACAATTAAATCTTATGGGATTCCGAATACCTTGCATGTCGGTAGGGTTTTTGGTATACGATGGTACTAACATCTTTCTTCTTAAAATTAGTGGTAAAAAGTTGTTAAGGAGTTCCATTTACAATGCTTAAGTGCCAGTTAAAATAAAAGTTTGTTTAACCGCTTTTTTCCTGGCCTGCAACGCGTTAGTGAAGCCACTAGTGTTACAAATATGCTTGTTTTATAGTAATATTTTGTCGGCTTTTACTGGAGAATGTTGTATTTTAAGTGTAGGCAACAATTATAAGTACTTATATTAAATTATATCGTATTTGTATTTTATCGCTACATATGGGACCATAATCGCTCTTTAATTAGCCATGAAGCCTACATTCAAGTTACTTGTGAGTTGTTTCATTTCGTCCTCAGGAGTATCGACGATCTTAGTATTTTATACCGATATTTCGACTCAGTTACATTACATGGACATGGCGACACTGTTAGCGAGGAGAAACTCTTAATTGATGACCTTGACAGACGCCAATGACGACTCTGAATGTTTAAAGGTATACTCGTATCCCCGTTCATATCACCATTCCGATGACTCATTGAACTAAGGTGGATGGACGTTGATTACGATCATAGTACTTTTCAGGTCTGTTATAAATGTTTTCAAATGATTGAGGAATCACTTAACCTCTTATTCGTGAAAGTTGGATGACTCTAAATTTCTTTTAATCCAAACGAGCAGATGGTAAGTGGTCATTGTCGTTCATTAATGCCTTCTCGGCCAAGAGAGAAGAGGAAGGAAAGAAAGCGCTAGCTCTGAACCCAACGAGTCTTGCGGTTGCTGACTCAAGCAGGAGGGTGGTAGCTAGCCAGGCAGGGTTTATGAAAAATATAACAATACTAGTAATGATATTAATGACTTAATAATAATACTGATAATATAATTCTTAAGCAAAACCCTACCACAGAGCAGGCCAATTTCAGATTAGGGTCAGTATTCTAGGCCGCCCCAATTACGGCTATTTAATTGCCTCTTAAGGCAAAAATAGTTTTTAAAATTTCTCCCAAATATCCAACGAGCTAACCAATTTCAAAGATACGGTCTTAAACATCAATTATAGATGTACTGATATTGCTGAACACAAAAATTCTGGTCATGGCAGCAACGGCTTTGATTATCTCAATATTGAATAAGCCTCTAACACAGTCACGAACTTGCTTTATTTATATATGGACAATATACATATAATCTAACTTAACACCTGTCTAGCTCCAAAATCGTACGCGACGCGAAACTCTTAAACATCTATTGAAAACCCAAAACAGGGGGTGTGTGCCCCCTCCACCCCCTCGTTATTCCACTTCCCTTCTCCCCTTTCTTTCTAACTTCGCATCGTCATCCGTATTACTTGGGCCTTAACTTATGTGAGCGTATAAGGTGCGCCTTTGCAGTAAAAATAAGACCTTAATTCTCGAAGGATACGGATTAAAATGCATTGTAATGAAAAACCAATTTATAAACGGCTCTGTTATTGGATTTTGTTCCGTGTACAGAAGAATTTACGAGCGATTATTGCTGAAACGGTGGTAGATCAATTTTGAGATAGTAGTTGGTACTGATTCCTTTACATTACTTTTTCGTTCTTTGTGAAGGTATTTTATACGAGTTAGGGTCTTATGTGGATAGTCGAGCCTTGTAAAATGTTGATGGCTTCATGCCTGCATGCTTATTGGATTCAAGTAAGGCGTGGTTCGGTTTAATACGACGTTTTAAAATAAATTTACTTTTACAGAATGAATCATTCAAGAGGCAAGACTACGAGATCTGATTTAAAGATCTAAATGACGTTTAGATCTGACTAGTGTGCCGATTTTTCCATTTTGTAAGGACACTGAACCTTTAGAATAATTAGGATGATGATGGTTAGATACTTTGAATTAAAACACCAAGTTTTCCTAAAACAACAAAGGACAATTGTGATGTCACAAGCGGGGAAAACGGTTCATTTTTGGCTGGCAACACGTCGCTGACGCCTTATTGAGGTGATGTTGGGAGTTGATAATATCCGTGTGTCGGCTATTATGACCAAAATAACTTGACACTTGTCGGTGATGTCTTAGAAGATACGTTTATGATGGATTACGGCGACGACCATTGACCATCAGGTGGTTCGCGTGCTCTATTTTTGATACGTACTTACATTAAAAAGAAATACTTCGCTCCTGTGATTTGAGTTTTACGTTTTTATGTACTTTTCTCAAGCACGTTTCTTTTTATGCGTCAGTTTTGTTCAACGTAGACTATTTGGACTCACTTCAAAGTGAAAACATAAAAAGTAGTTGGAAGTGGGTAGTACGAAATGGCTCATTTTCTTTTATTTTCCTTTCATTTTTACCTGAAAACGTGTCTTGTTTCTTTGCAACGCATGTCTCTTTGAGATGTCTTGTTAAAAGACACTTTCGGAAGCACATTTGAATCTTGCTGCAGAGTATAATTTTTTGGTTCTGTGCGTATTTGAGCTACAAATATGACAACAATCTTATAGTAAACTGTAGGATAAACAATATTTGTTTATTTTGTGCACAATATATTAGTTTAAATTACAGTACGTTTCTTATTTCATGAAGACCGACTTACGTGGGTATTTTCCATATAGACCCTGAGTGCCAGCTGGCAAATACGGAAGACACCTGGCAACGTGGATGCATCTTTCTGGTAATATTTCATGTTCTCATGCGAGAAGAGTATACAACTGATAATTTTCCGTTTATTCGTGAAAAGGAAGTTCAAAGACATTGGATTTTTTCGAGTTAGCAAGCCGTAAAATTCAATTGTAACCGTTCAAAATCAAAATAATGGTACTTACCTATACTTTATTCTGCAAAATGAATTAAAATCCAGTCTAACCTAAACTATTAAATAAAAACCCATTCATAATGAAGCACAATTCAAAATTACTCACAACTTGTTGAACCTTAATAAGCCGAGAGAATCCCTTAGTCTCAATATAACAGGCAATTAGTGGGCTTGACAAATAATTGCAGATATCTGGGTCGCTGAAACAAATTAGACCCTAAATCCGTTGAAGAATCCGCTCTAAGGCTTTCAGATAAAGCTGATTTTTATTTGCGGACATTTTCAAGCGTAAAGGACAATACAGCCTAAGATGTTTTTGTTGACGTAATGACGTCATTAAGCAGCGTCATAATGGTGTCCAGAGGATTATCCAAGCGCACTCGTGAATCTCTCGATGTTAAATTATATATTAAGGTTTTTTGTACTTAAAACCTTATATTTCGGGTTCTTAATGCTTTCAATTTATGAATTGGAATGTTCGTCAAGGCTTATGAGAGAAATAAATATCAATGTTAATCTATATGATTACTATATTATAGAGTATTTTCTAAGTCTGTATATATGCGGAAAGTGATCTCCAAAACCACGGTACCTATCTGAAAGTTTCTTTTACCTTTTCAAAGGTACGTTATCCCGGACGGACCTAGGCTGTATTTATTTGTAAAAGGTTCAAAATGTGTATGTTTAACACGAACGAAGTTGGGAGCGGCCGCTTATAGTTGACAAACGGGTTGCCCATATATTTTGACCCTGCTCAACGAGACGTTTTGAGTTCGAACCGAGAGGATATCTTCGCGACCGAAAAATACTACATGTTGTCAATTCGGAGGTTACTTGTTTGTGAAATTTTGTGACATTCGAGGCATTGAATATTAGTAGGCTTTTTTTCAAAAACACTTTCTCTTTATCTGTGTACTGATCTCAGTACAGTACTGATTTTGATGCGATTTTAAATTTGGAAGTAAATGATTCAACGTGAAAAATATATTTGTTACAAAAGTAGCTGAATAGGGTCAGAGTTTATGACTGCAATGGGTCACTTTTGAATTTTTATGTTATAATAATTTAGTAATGTTTTCTGATTCTCCCTATATACGTTCTGTGTAAATTATTGTCGTCTCTTGGTAAACTTTATTTTTGTTTGTACTGTTTGTATTTATTTATTAGTGCATGAATTACATACACATATATTAAAGGACGAAGACCCTTAAAAATGTCCCTACACATAACTTATACAAATATCTTTATATTTGCCCCATCCGCCAGTAATGTATCGATTGGGCGAATACGGGGGTGGGTCCTGTGAAATAAGTTTCTTGAATGAAAATTCTCCCTAATCAACGCCTCGACATTGTGGCCCAGTTGCGCAATTAGGGAGTTCAAGGTTATTAACATTTGATTTAATCGGGTTGAAAAAGAATACGAGAACCAAAGATTTCAAGGTTAGCGATATTTTTTCAAATTTATAATCTACATTTTTTTGACAAATTTCATGGTAAATATTCGTTTTATGAAAAACTGACATACATTTGACAGTTTTGTCAATTTTGTCTGTCTGTTTGTCCCTTTATAACTCAAGAACGGCTTGACCGATCTTGATGAAATTTGGTATGTAGTGAGAACACGTGATTGCGCAGATGATAGACTATATATAAAATGTTAGATAACTTAATGATGTCCAATTAAGGCAACAAATATTGAATTTTTAATAATCATGTATATATGATTAATAGTTCAACCCAAACCAGGTCGGACGGGGCCGCTGGTGATAATGGTTGTTGAAATACCAATCACGGTTTGTTATGTATAAAAATCTATTAATATCAGCACCTTGTGTTGTTTTTAACGTGTGTTTTGATTGGTGAATGGAGGATATACCAGGTTGTCTGTTAAGTTGCGATTATATAAAATGTGTTTTTTTTTTTATTGTTTTAGCAATCAAGGCTAACATGTTCTTTGCAGCTGACAAACGTATAGAGGGACTGCGTGACGGTTAGTGGTCATTTTTACAAGTCTGCAACACCTGGAGTGTCCTAGCGATGGACACCTGGCTTAGAAGGAAGCCGATTAAACCATTGTTAATTAGTCCTTCAGCAGTTACATTTATTAGGTTTATAAAGGAGGATGGTGGTAAGCCAAGTCTTTCCACTCCAGTCTGTATATTGTGACGACTTAGCTAAGTTCAACCTTGCCTACTTGGTGCGACATAGCCGCTAGAATGCATAGCATTTAAAATATAATTAATACTACCAAACTGAACTTGCTTCTCTTCAGGAATACTAAAGCGTTACACTAAGAAATAATATCCGTATTGTTTTAAATTCATTCGTAACTTTTTTGTTTATGGACGGGTTGAAATGAAACGAACTGTAAATGTTAAGCGACGCTTACTAGAATACACTAGTGAAAACCAGAACGAGATCGGTTAAGCCGTTTCTGAGATAAGCGGGTACAAACGCACAGGCAAACAGACAAAAATTCTAACAACTATTGTTTTGGGATCTATTGAGTTAATAAAGGCCCCTAAAAACGTTTCTTCTCATATATCGTTAATTTTATTATTTATTTAATTAATCTTAATATTATCAATTTTTTTATTATTATATAGATGTATAGATTCACGAACGTGAAAAACCCAGCCCTAAAACGTTAACCAGTCTCAAAAGCGTAGTTTTGCTGAAGTTGTCAGAGTTTCAATAAACAACGAGTTTATAAGCACTACGTGTTCATGGATGTCTGTTTTTTATGTTTTTGCCGTGCACATGAAATACATTGTTAGTAGAATAAGAAACGCCTATAATAAACGAGATATATCATAAATGAATGCAGCTGAAACTTGCGGTATGACTACCTTAGTACGTGATGGGACTATGCGTATGTTTGTATTATGTTTTTAGTACAGTATATTAATTTGGTGCTAGAGGAGACATTTACAACGCAACTACTGGATACCTGAAATTTAATATAAATAAAACAATATTATTCTTATTACCTTAAATAAATTATCAGTCGGCTCAACAACGCAGTATATTGTCAGAGTTTTGAGACCTGTCCAAATTTTTAATTTTATAGCTAGGTAGATAGACCATGATCTTTAATAGGTGGTAAGAAAATTTTAAGAATAACTGAGCCCAACTGTGGGATGGTTATGGGATGGGATGGGCTTAATAATAGTGGCAAAATATATTGAGGATGTGTCAAACGCACTGGTATGTTCACAATAGTACTGAGTAATGTTGGACGTAAAACACTTTAACAATTGTTGCCGACATTAAAGGATAAAATATTCCGAACGCCTTGGCACATGGCACTAAATTTTTAATAATCGCCCATATTTTTGCTGTCACGAAACTCCGGCATCTTCGAATATGCTCGTAAAAGTTTACATCGCACCACCCCGGGGTGGTTATTACTCATTTTTCTCCAGTCAAATTCAGTATAGGGCTCACTAATGTACCACTTCAGAATCAACCCCTACGAGCATTTTCGCGACCATGTTTTTTCCTGCACAATTTTTTGTTTGTCATCCTTCTCTTTCGCTCGTCCGCTTCCCGATATGTTCCTCCCTCGTCCTATGGCACCGAAGCGTGGGGTGGCAGTACAAAATATGATACGTTCTGGGGGCTAAATTGATTTTTCGGAAGTGTGTGGAAGCCATTTTAAAGCGGTTTCGCAAACTCTATACTCGTGTACGGTCGAACGCGTGAACTAGGTTTTTAATGATCTGGGGTACGAAGAGCCCTTGAACTAGGTTCAGGGTTTAAGTTGATAAGGACGTGAGAACAAAGCGGCAAAATTCTGCGTTTCATGTATAATTCAACCCTAACTTTATTTTATATTACATAACTACAGTTGCAAGCTAAGCTCCTAACACAATATCCGAACGTGACTTTAGTCAAAATGACAACACACGACAGGTACCTAGTGTAATTCATTAAGCAGTGAATTTTAAATTGCTCACTCTTGACGAAATAATTTTGCTATAAATAATAATATATATAATAAATATACGGTTGTTTATGGATGGTAACGTTCTAAAAACTCAGCTTACAAAATATTTTAAATAAACAGTTGTCTGTTGTTGTTGTTCTTGTCAATAGCCGACAAACGAGTAAATGATTCGCCGATGCTAAGTGATCACTGCCGTCCATGGACGTGTGTAGCACCAAACACCATCGACATGTCGTCGGCTGATATGGAACATGTTTATTGGTACTCCGATACAACAATGGTAACGCTTGAAAATTATTACACGTTCCATTTAGATGGAGGGTGGTAGCTAAACAGGTGGGTAAAACACTCGAGTACCAATACTGTCCGGGTTAAATTGGGTATAACAGAAGACAGACAGGAGGGATTGGTTACACTATCTTCTTTTGCCCAGTAGGGTACCGCAAATAGTTGATGTGAGCGTGGACTCAAGAATTGGTGGAGGAAGCCATGTATCAATATAGTTAAAAGGTTTTTTAAAAATATATGTCAATCTTTGACAATTGTTGAAATTTAGATTTAATTTGCAATTTTGTTTTTTTTTGATTAAATACATAACATAATAATATAATTATTCTCTTATCCACATAAAAATAACTAAAAAGTTCTGGTGATGTATAATTTACACTGCGTTAAGTTTTATTCGTGTCATTTTCATTCCTCACAAGGAGGCCCAGATGGTAGCGTCGTTAGACTAAGTACAGTGTGTATGCAATATTAAAGTTAATGTGATCAAAAAATAAGCAGGTAGGTGGGTATCTACACATAATTTTATTACCTCCTCGCAAAATATCAACAGCTGATGCAGAAGGCCTAATTGATTTTGAACGTCGGAAGGTTATTTGTCGATATACAATATGCAAATTGCTAATTACTAACTATATAATACAGGCCACCTGATCTAAGTGACCAATGTAAAACATGGACACCTATAATTAAAGTTGTGTATGTAATACAATGCGCGGTCTGTATGAGTGGTTTTCGGCATTCGTCCTTTTGCTTTGTGTTTTGCCAGCCGTGTAGGTCCGTAAATACAAAAGTTATCGACAGACATATATAAAATAGACACACCGTTAATATACTCTTTATAAATATCTTGAGGGTCAACAGTAATTTCTTCTACACGTCAGTCTTACTACCCAGTTGGTTGTCGTTCGTGCGAAAAAGTCAAATCGACCCGAGTTATCGTGCGAAAGTTTCCGGATACAATTCCCGACCGGACAGACATAAAATGATGTCAAATACATGTATAATCTCATATGTTAGTTGCGTATGATAACGAGTACATCATTATTTTTTATTACTCTTACATCAATTGAAACAAACATTAAATTAATTGAGTGCATCAGGAACCCGTGAACATTGATATCCATAAATATATTTTTAACTTTTTAGTCAAATAAATATCTTTTGGTAGCATCTTGACAATTTTAATTACAGACCTCATAAAAATAATTATGTTCGGAATTAACGATCTATCACTAAAATATTATGTCTCTGGAATTAATTGCTTATGGAATCCCATTAAAAACTCATAAAACGACTCCAATATGTAATTACAACGTAATTTGACCGCTCTATTTAGTTTTTAAGGCGAGAGATGGTATAATTTAAGGTTTTTATGGACGGTTTTAGATATTATAAACAACAGTGATGTGAGAACACACACGTCATGACCAAAAACGTTAAAGGCCAGGTGATTTAGTACCAACAATTAGGCCTTGTATCAAAACAATGTGATTCTCATCTTTTAAAATTAATGTTAGAATTTAACCTCTTCTTTGCAGTGTTTCTTTATTTTCGTGTTATATATTTCTCATTCCGCCATTTTTTTCCGAAAGATTTTTTTTAACATTAATAATTGTAGGTACTTAATATTTTTGTGAGCTGAATTCGACTTTTAAATTAAAATTTTATTTTATTACAACATTTTAAATAATACTGTGCAATACAGTACATAAATCTTGAACTGCATGTAATTAAAACAGTAATAATTCAACATTTAATATACAGGCGGTTACAATTAAAATAATAACAATGATCACTGGAATTCATTTCAACATATATATTAACATGGTATATGATTTTATATATGTTACCAAAATTAATGTATTTTTTAATATTATACAACTGCATAATTCGCATATATAAGGTATAAAGCATACGTTTCGGCACGAATTAATTAATAATTGTCTCATTACTGGATATCGATTTCCACTTTCAAATTAACGGATGAGACTATATGTATAATGTTTAAACATCACCCATCTATATAATACTAGGTATATTATAGAATGTTACACAAGTCGTAAATCTAGTTTTTCTTACCATGACTTGCTTAACAAGCTAATGAAAATAATTCCAAATACCTATGCATATAGTAAAAAAAGTTGAGATTTTCCGCAGGTTGGAAACCATTCTCGCTGTGCAATGTTTCAATCACAAGGCAATCACAGTTCAAAGCATTTGCATTGCATTTGCTTGTATTACTGCGTTCCATTAAATGTCAGAAGTACATTTACACAGCTTCAAATTGAGCGCATTTGAAAAATGTAATGGTATGTTCAGGTAATTATGGGCATATTTCATGAAATATAAATATTTGAAAGATAAATTGTTTGTTTCAGGTGGCGTTCAAGTTTCAAGTTAACTATGCGATGAAAAAATAAAGACCTATATCTAGAAATACATGTTTCACGACGAGGTATTTGGATCTGCAATGAGCCTAGACATAATTATGTAATTTAGCCTTTAAATATCCTGTACATAAACAGTGGGCATGTTAAAATTGTTGTTAATTATATTTGTACAATACAACACGCGAGACAATTAAAATGAACTGTATTTTTTTTTTATGATAATAGCCGACAAACGAGCAGACGAGCCACCTGATGGTAAGTGGTCATCGTGGCCCATGAACATCAGTAAGACCAAAGGTATCACTGATGTGTTGTCGGCCAGTAAATGAGAAGAAAGTAAGAAAGACGGTACTGGCTCTCAAGCCCCCAGCCGGAACACGACGAGTCGTTTGGCGGCTGA